>OZ018331.1:46955241-47250241 GCA_963969495.1 Ceratothoa steindachneri
AATTAGCATTAAATGGCCTTAAACTGTGATAGCAACATTTTTACAGTTAGGAATGTATGCGTACCAAGAACCAGGCGGCATTTTCCCAAAGATAATCTTTTTCTAAGTGTGAGATTGGGTGAAAATGGTAGAGGCAACGGAAAAAAAGGGGAACGTCAAATATCAGGAAAGAAAGTTATAGGGTGGAAATGAAGAAAAGATAAGGAGAGAAAGAATTTTCACTTGGTAACAAATACATATAAGGATTATTGCTTAGGAGATTTTATACATATATAAGCATTTTATATAATAAAATTATTCAACACTGAATAAAGTTTTTCTCGATAAAATATATAAGATTATTTTTACTATACTAAATCCATTATTATGATTTCAATATTAATACAACTTACATAATAGTAGATATTCACACCCTGGAGTACCTCTTATGTACATATGTAATAGAGTATTATTAAAATGAAGACGAATTATTCAGTATTTTATCAAACACTTGGAACATTTTATTACACAGAAACATTATACAATTCTTAAAAGCTTTTTTTACCCTTATACTACCAAGGTAATGTCAACAGAAGGGAAAAAGTCGTCTTGAAAGGAAAGTTTACTTTGAAGAAATTAATTTAATTTATGAA
Source organism: Ceratothoa steindachneri (assembly GCA_963969495.1). Taxonomy (NCBI): domain Eukaryota; kingdom Metazoa; phylum Arthropoda; class Malacostraca; order Isopoda; family Cymothoidae; genus Ceratothoa; species Ceratothoa steindachneri. The sequence goes on from OZ018331.1 coordinate 46,955,874, forward strand.
TATCACCAGTTATTTTATGCAATATAACCTTACTTGCCCTCTGAGAGAAATATTAATCAGATTTTAAAAGGAACCGATAGATAATCTAATAGATCCCTTTCTACTTCACAAGGAGGAACATCTTACGCGAGAGTAATTGTTCTTAGCAACATTGGATTCTCGTAGTTTGCTGGGTTTTACACTTTGAAAATAGCCTTTTAAGATAATTAAGTTCTTACCAATAACGTTACATTAGTTGCCATATATTTTAAAATCAACTTTATAGTCTATTGGAATTGAAAACAGTTACTCCCTCACGACAGATGTCGGACTTCACCACATATCCTGATAATGAAATAATTCGCTTAAAACATTTAGATAAACAGTACTAGGAGCCAAGTCTCCGTAGAATTAAGTTTAAAATCTCACCACCTCACAATGTTGTGGAATTCAATCTTAAAATCATCCCCTTCTTAATCTCCCTCAGAATCAGTTCAGAATAGAAACACCTCGCTACGCTTTAGGAGTCATCGTCAAAGAAATACAATTTGGTTTCTAACCCTAACCGCGGCAGGAGCTAAATCTCACGTGTCGTCACCATCTTTGAGGTCTCTATGACCACTATCAAGAACTCCAACGTCATCTCTTCAGAGTAATTCCAAACAACGTAATTTCACCTTATCTTTCAATTAAACCACAATTATCATAGATAGACAAGTGATACAGGAAGCCCTTATGTAATCACTTTGACTAAACAACTTTAAAATTTTAGTGAATAAAATAAAAGGAGAGGATTGGATTTAATTTCTTTAGAAGGGGAAAGTTGGAAAGATTTAACCTATTTTAATCAATATATAAGGTGCGTTTACTTAAAGCAAGAATTGACAATAGACACAGCATTAAGACCTAAAGGACGCGCATTGTGCCTCACCAGGAGGGAGTTGTTTCAAAGAATCTTTCAACCATCCCCAACCTCACATTATTCTCGAGTTTCTTGAATTTTACCCATCTTAAATGCATCTATGGAAGACAACAATGGATAGCAATAAAAACAATACCATTTTCTGGTGATAGTATTTCTCTAAGTAAATCGATAGATATTCCTTCGTTGTGAGGCACGATGCAGTGAGATTGTGTCAGTTATAATTTTTTGCTTTATACTAGATTTTGTTGAATTATACCATCTTTAAATTATATTAGTCTTGCAGTTTCTCAAATTTTACCGATCAATATATATATATTTGTGTATGCCACATAAGGAAAAGGAAAGTTTGATTGGAGTTAGTACTTTAGTTGTCTTAAAATTTTTAAACTCACAATGGTTTATATTGAAAAATAGAGAATTGAGGTCCACCTCAGACCATCATAAATACACGTTGCCTTAAACTCGAAACAAAGAGCGTGAAGAGCAAAGTTGAACGAGCCAGAAATGGGGTCAACGCGGCTTTATTGAGCACAGCTGTTTTTACTCGAGGAGACCTATCTCCCGTGCCTGAGGCGATTTGATCTCTTATCCCCTACCTTCAAAGCGAGAAGGAACTCGAAAGAATATTTTATTGGCCTCCTTATCTCCAATTCCGCGGCTGGAAGCGAGCTATTCCCCGAAGTCCATGTTTGTCGAAGGAGAGCCGGTCGTGGCATGATGCTATTTCTCCAGCTCGTCAACCCCTTTTTAACCTAAGGTTTGGCTGATCAAGTTAGTACCTGCTCGCCCTACACATGAGGTAAGTCTTTTGAGAAAGAAAGATAGGACTGGATTTAAGGAAAACAAACCGGGGTTCATATTTACATTTCTCTCATTTGTGCTGGAGATTAGTAATGATTCAGTGATATTAAAATAGTGCTTTGGCTGTCCACAAACTTACGATGTGTCACCAGATTAACTGTTCAAAAGCAAATACCATACTGCATATAAATGATTTTATTAGGACAAATATCTTTGAATCTTATACATTTCTTTCCAATTCTATCGAGTTATCAAATCGTAAATAAGCTATGCGAAATTCATTGAAAGCTTAAGATTTCAAGAGGATTCAAAGGAAAATGATTTTTACAAGGGTAGTGTTAACTTTCAATTAAACCTTCCATGATAAACATATAAGGCAATAAGGCTCAAAATCACACACAACATATGAAAGTTGGAAATAAGACCGAATAACTTTAAAATACTTATTGATAGCCCCAATCCCAACGTAATAGGAATATTCGAATCACTTTTTATCCTAAAACTTAAATTTTATATTTTAAATAAGAATTATAAGAAATTAATTGAGCGGGATCTAGATAAAATCTTCTAATGGTCTAATAAATTAAATATAAAATTAAATTTAGAAAAGTATAGAGTTTTGCACATACGAGGGCGGTCAATAAGTTTTGCAATTCGGATATAAGGAAACGAGATATGAATAAAAGTGTTTTATTATTTTTCAATATAACTACTGTTGACTTTAATGCACTTGCGCAACTTGTCCCTCAGGCTTCGAATTCCCGACAACCAGAAATCTCCCGACTGCTATTCAATCCACTCCTGGAAGACGAGCTGGACATATTCATCGTCCCCAAACCAGCGTCCACGCAGTGCAGCCTTGAGCTGGCGGAATAAAAAGTAGTCACTAGGGGCCAGATCTGGAGTCTAGAAGCGATGGTTGAGCTCCTTGAATCCGCATTTGCTCAGGGCAGCTTGTGAAACTCTGGCCTTGTGGATTTTGATGACGTTGAAGTCGATCATAGGGCGTGAGGTTTCGTGAGGTTCCTAGGGACCCAACGGTCAGAGAATTCGGTCATGGCAAAATTGTCGTGGATGATGTTGATAACACATCAATGTGATATTCTAAGTTTTTGCTCTATTTATTCGATCTTCACCCGTCGATTTTCGAGGATCATCCTCTCCACACGGACCACATTGTCTTCATTGGCAACGTCTGACGGGCGTCCTGGACGGGGGTCATTTTCAAGGGACTCATGACCATGGCGGAACTCCCTATTCCAGCGAACAATGGTTGCATATGAAGGGGCGGTGTCGGTGTACACTGCAACCATGCGTTAATGGATCTCTTTTGCATTCTTGCCTTCCTTGGTAAAATATTTGATCACTGCGCGGTGCTTAACCTTCTCCAATTGTTTAAAAAATTGTTACTGACGATCTGCAATCAGCTACTGCTGCTTAAATAGACGAGGCAGGAGCGTACGGCTGCAGGTCCTGACTTGTCATAACGTGTCCTAACACCCCCACAAACACCCATCCCCCTTCCTCTGTTTTGCACTTCCGATTCGCAAAACATATTGACTGTCCCTCGTAGGTCAAAATAACCCAAGTTTTATGTATGAAATGTCTGGCAAAATCTTCTCTCCCTGGATGACTTAAAATATTTATAAGTACGAGTTTCAAAGGATCTTAAGTTCAACAAACAGTGTAACGAAGCGTGTAAAAAGACGAATTGAATTCTTGGATTTATTGCGAGAAGTTTTCACTACAAACATCAAGATATAATCATACCTCTATATAAAAATTTTTAATGCCACAACTAGAAAACGCGATACAATTCTCTGCTCCTTATACACATGTAAAGATCAATAAAATGGAAAGAATTCAACGACAAGCAACTAATCTAATTCATTCGATTAGAAATAAATTAAAAATAGACAAGAGACATAACTAAATTTAAAATCTTAGCCCTATTAATTATTAATATATTTTTGTGTGTGTTTTATATTTTTATGCATTCACAAACGGGTTTGTACATAGGTCTTAAGTTTAGTCACATAAATTTCTACCTTATTTGCGCACAGATTGGAATTTTCCAGAAGTAGACCTTATCTATTTGGTTTTATACTTCACATACGTCTTTGATATTATTTTTCTATTTTGGCTCCTTTCGTTGTATATGGGCGTGGTTTGCTCTTCTGTTTCACATATATATACCAACTTTGTGAAATCTTTCGCTATTCATTGATAATGAACTGAACGAGCTCGAAAGTATTTAGAATCCGCTTTTCATTTTCTTGTAGGATTTTTTGCATATATATATATATATATATATATATATATATATACAAAGAAAGCAACTACAGGATCTGCGGGTGATAATACAACTACCACTGGGCTATTCCATTTTTTATTTTCTGTCTTTCAAATCAAATTTGAAGACAGAAAGAAAGATGCAGAAACCTGGTGTACAGGACTATAAATTTCCTTGTAGTTCCTAGCTTAGGGAGATACTGGGTTTGATGGGGTAACGCTTTGGGGGAAATATAGTTACTGTGCCTAGAAGCTTAGCGGTAAAGCATCTCCCTGTAAATCAGCAAGCCCAGGTTCGAGTCCCGGCCAGGAATTCAAAACTTCTTCCCTGGCGTTATTTCTGTCTTTTCACTAGAGGATCGCCTTCACTGCGCCGCCCTCTGCTGCCGTTGATTCGGGATTCTTCTAATGTCCTTCTCTCTTGCCTTTAAAAGACTCCGGTTTCTTGTATCATTTGCTTATTTCTCTTATATATATATATATATATATATATATATATATATATATATATATATATATATATCGAAAGCAGTAGAGTTTGGTGCCCTAGTATATGTGATAAATCTGGCTAGATTTAAAAAATCAATAATTTTTTATGCGAAAATTGTACTTAGGTCCTAAAAAAAATTCCCATCAACAAGTAAAAATCAGTCCATTCCCATATACGCAACCTATTAATAGGGTACCCCAAAGCTATTAAAAATTCATTTCGTCCAATGCTTTTCTGCTTTATCTCTATGAGGTATTCAAATCTCTTAAAGTTAATTTATACAATGCTCCCAATCGTCAGATGGGTTTCATACCTATTATCACAATTGTTCGTACATCTTCTCAACCCTTTATCAGAAGCCATATCCATATAAGATTTTATTAATAACATCAATATAATTATTAAACTCTTTGGGTTATCTTATTCCATTGCTTTTCCTATAGTAAGTTTTAATGTGTGCTCTCATTGAACAAAGGGCCAATTCCCAAACTTGTTAATTTTTTTCAAATAGCATCATGAAATTTTCTTCTAGAATTTAATTTTTATTATATATATTTCATTATCCTTTGCATTAAAGAGTATAAATTCACTTTCACTGCACCATAATATTGCCAGAAGTTTGGAATAACCATGGAGAAGTCTCTCTTCCCTATCTTCGCAAACTTGTATATGAAGTTATATTAAATTTGGTTCAGGTATGTTGATGAAGTCTACTTTTAACACCCAAGGCAGATTTAAGCTATGCTCTATTCATTTTTGTTCAATCGAATACTTATCTCACTTTGTAACTCTTTTATTCATGCTAAATAGCAGATTCCGCAGCTGCACCTGGACTTTGTTTCATTTTAGTAACTATTCAAATTTTTAAAATCCTTTGTTTCTCTCATAATTTGTCTCATTGTCAACTTCTGTCAGTTCCCCTTTGATTTTATTTATCATCTCAGATTTCTATGCCAACTTAATTTCAAATTCTTTTTATTTCTTTTCAATTTATTTCAACAACATCCAGTGAGTGAAAAACGAATTTGACTGTCTATTTACCCTATATTATTTGTTCTTATTTCTCACCAATGTTTCATAACAAGTGAAATATTTTATATACGCAGTATTAAAGTTATTATTTAAAGGATTTTCCTTTTAAAGGAAACACACAGTAGAAGGTAAAAAGAAATTTTTATTTCTTAACCTAGTAAATAAATAACAGCTGCCATCTAATCAAATCTGCTTCATAAATCTATCTCTTCCCAAATTATGGACAAGAATCTAAGAAATCACTTGGTCTTTTATACATAATACCCTTGCTGGAGTTTTACATTATAAACTACAGTTAAATAATAATATTTCATATTATAATATTGGTAAATAGGTTTAATATTTCAATTCAATCCACACAGATTGTATATTATAAATTTCTAAAAATTATACAATTAGAAAATGTATCTTTTTGATTTTAAATATATTGACCAATTCATAGATCAGAATGTAAATTCAGATATGTAAAAGTGCACTTTTATACTAGCTAAAAGGTACATATTCAAATATAATTTTACATATGTTCGAATGTAATTTTATATTGCTAAATTATACCTTTGTTTAAATTCCAGTATACTTTTTTAAATAAAAAATAAAAATTATATATTCTAAATTCATTTTAATTTTTTCGGTTGATTGAAATAGTTATTACTCATTTAAGGAAATATTTTTTAGAGTGAGATCTGTAGTTTACGGGTGCTGTTGATCCCTAATAGAATAAATATGTACTTAAAAAAATTAACGTAATGTTCATGGATACTTCTTAAAAAAGCTTAACTCCAATGAGCTAGGTTTGATTTTAAATCTTGTTGATTTATTACTCGAATTTAGTATAAAAATTAAAAAACCGGATGTCCCAGAAAAAAGTTAACCGTACTTTGAATTCGTATAACTCAAAATTATGGGAGATTTGGGGGTTCAGCAAAATGTGTTTTATTTGCAAACTATTTATCTGTCGATTCTGGAAATTTTATTAGATTTCCTTATATGATATTGATACACTAATTGGTTAAGTGGAGGCTATCAAAAATTTATTTGCGCAAGGAAGTAAAATAATGAAACGAAGCTTAGTAACACGAGGCCATCGTGCACTTTCAAGAGAAGCGTAGGAAATCTAGGTAGCCTAGGTCACTGTGCGATCCTCCGAGCCAAGCTTAGGCCGTTCTACAGTGGTTTTTTAACCACACTGTGGTATGGTCTCGTCATTATTGCTTACTAACCAAATCAAAGCGTTTCTGGGTTAAAGTTTACTTCCATAGAACCTTTTTAATCATGCAGTTAACAAAAGATCAACGCGTATTTGTAGTCACAAACTTTATTAAGAGTGGCAGTATTAAACAAGTACAAGATTCATTTGAACAACTTTTCTAGGTCAGCACCCACCAAGCAAGCCCACAATCCGGAAAAATGTTCTCAAATACCAACATGAAGGAACATGCTTAAATCTAAATAAAGGTCGTTCGGGTCGTATGAGAACCATAAGAACAACAGAAAATATCGAAAATGTTCAGATGACATTTCTTCAAAATCCACATGTATCAGTCAGAAAGAATGGGTTACACTTGTTAAAGTCATCATTTAACCGCATTATTAAACATACTTAAAATGGCATCCCTATAAAATGCATGCGATACACCAGCTTCTTGAACCTGATTTTTCTTTTCGTAGACAATTGTCGAATGGCTTCTCCATAAACCTGTTCGTTTCTTGGAAAACATTGTGATTTGGAACGAGGCAGCCTTTTTCATGAATGGAAAGGAAAATACCTATAACATTCGGCAATATGCGCCCCTGACCCCCCCTCCAGCATTGAAATTTGACACACGTATTTGTTAGCAGAAAGTGTCTCTGTGGATCAGACTATACAGGAATGGCTATCTTGTCGGCCCATTGTTTTAACGGGGGATGATCAACGAAAGGATCTTCCCGAAACTCCGCCAGATTTACCGCAATCAATTCAATAGGCTTTGGTGGATTCAGGACGGTGCACCAGCTCATAGAAAGCTTGCTATAAGAACAAAACTAAGAGAAACGTTTGACAACCGCATTGTCGCGCTGAATCATGCAATTGAATGGCTCTCAAGATCCCCTGACTTAACACTGCGCGATTATTTCTTATGGGGATATCTAAAGAATAAAGTGTATTCTACTCCACCAGTTAAGAGATATTATCACACGTGAAGTCAATAGACTTGAGGAAAATCCAAAAAGTTGTTCAATCAATGCAATCAAAAGTGCAACCAAACTTGGAAAGAAATGGAGGACATATGGAAGGAAACGGTGCATTGAAAATTAAAAAATGAATTTATATTACCCATATGAAGAGGTGTTTTGGTTTAAAATGGCTTTACATATATTTTTTGATTTTAAACTTCGAAGTTTCATTATTTTACTCCCTGCGCAGGCATAATTTTGATAGCCTCTACTAAACCCATTAGTGTATCAATATCGTAAAACGGAGTTTAAGGAAATTTCCAAAATCGACAAATAAATAGTTGTTAAATTTGTTTTGTTTTGCAGAACTCAAAAATCTGTAATAGATTTTGAGTTATACTAATTCAAATTAAGGTTAACCTTTTTCTGGGACACCTTGTATATGTTTAAATTACAGCTGTGTCTAACATAAACTGACCAATGAAGAGAATATATTTTTATAACATCACTTATAACTTTACTTCACCTGGCATCCTATATAATTCTTACTTATTTAGAGGCCTCATGTAAATCTAAATAAAAATCTAAGTAAATGCAAGAATAGTGAAAGTGAGAGGAAGTAAGAGTGACCAGAGAAGCCACTATCTTTACTTAAATCCAGTCCGAGCCAGTCGCGGTCTGGCCTGATTTAACATCCAAAGGACTGCTTTTATAATAATATTCAGATAATTCCAACTCTAATGAATATAGATTTGGAGTATCAATTAAACATCAATAAAATGTATCGTCGAAATATAAATACAGAAATTAGGCAGGTATTGAATATGTACCTATGCCAAATAAAAATAGATTGAAATTTGAAGGTGAGAAAACTCGTGTAGTGAATATGAGCAATGAGTTGAAAATAAAAATATTTTGACCTTTATTTTCTTTATTACACGAGACTAATACAGTAGCCAAAAAGAGAATTATATTATTAACCTTCAGCAAATTTGCTTAGGAATAAAAGAAGGAAGATGTTTTGAGGTTTTTACCCCATGTTTCAAAGCTCCCTGTTACTAGATGCTTTTTGTCTATAGAAGTCTATATGGACAGCCATAAGTATGTGTAGTCTGCGGGGATATGCATATCTAGTGTGAACTTTCAAGATATCATAACTAGTGAAAAAGGTAAACAAGTCTGGTATCTTTTTGTGGAAAATTAATCTTGAATTTCATAGATTATAAGTAAACTTATTACGCTTTTGGAAATTGTAGAAAACATTTGAATAGAAACTAGATTTTCTACTTTAATTTCAATAAACAGAAACACAATCTAGAAATAAATATTAAAAGTCATTGTATAAACTTTTAGTTTTATACTACAATTAACCGAAAGGTAATACTTAGGTTTAAAAACTGTTGAAAGGTTCTGCAATATAATTATGTTACAAATTCTGGCAAATACTTTATAAATAAATTAAAAAAGTCAATTATAAATATTTAGTTCTATACTACAAATGACTAAACTGTACTACTCAAGTTTCAGAACTGTAGAAAGGTTTTAGCAGAATTATTATCTCTAAAATGGTGTTTGAGACTCATTTAGTTAAAATTGTAAACTTGTAATGTTAGAGCTTAGTATTCCACTGCAAAAATAAAACAAATTTTTAGTCAAAGGTTTTTTATATGCTTTAATGTTCACTACTATATAAAAAAAAATTAACGGTTGGTAAATATAGTAGTAGTATTCCATCGTTTTTGATCATGACTTCTGTCTGCACATCTGTTATTGATTCACAGTAGGCTGTGGAGTCCAGTTCTAAACCAGCATGGTCGTTGACTCTGGGAACAGGGTGTATGTCCAGGATCTGCAGGTAGTGATGCTGCAGTGCTCCTTCTCTCTCGAGCCTCACTGACACATGCCCACGTCCCTTCTTGAAAGCAATTATGAGCTTTCTTTTTCAGAGCACGCCAGCGGATTTTGTCCTGGGCACATTCCTCCAATTGTTTTTAACGCCTTAACACAGTCCTTGAAACGCTCGTCAGGCCTACCCCAGTGTTACTTTCATGAAGAGAGCCCTTCACACAACAGCTGCTTCGGCATTCTGCAGACCTCAATTCGGATGACATATCCTATTCATCGAATCTGGCTCTTCCGGATCATGGCTTCAACACTTGTGGTCTCCACCTTATCGAGGACCTTCAGGGTTGTAATACGGTCCTGCTATCAGATATTGAGTATCGAGCACAGGCTGTGCATGAGGAACTTTTCCAGCGCTCTCAAGTGTCGTCTGTACGAAGTCCACGTCTCACATCCATAGAAGAGACTGGTAAGCACGATGGCCTTGTATAATTTGAGCTTTGTGATTGTCTAATATTGTACTGGCTCAGGACTTGCGTTCTCAGACGAACAAGATCTTGGCTCGTATTGCAGACCCTGGCATTGATTTCCTTATCTCCTTATCCAAGGTTCTATCGTTAAAGATGATGCTGCCGGGATATTTGAAGTACTACGTTGTCTTAAGCTCAGTTTCCCCATGGATATTGATGGGGATAATGGCCGTGGAGGCAGGAGTCGGCTGAAGCAGTGCTTCCTTCTTACCCAGGCTGATTGTCAGACCAAACAGATGAGAGGCTTCAGTTAACTTGAGAGCACAGTCGTCGGCAAAAATTGCCTGAATGATGGTTTTCTCATCGTTTTGGTCTTCATTCAGACGGTGGAGGTCGAAGAGAGATCCATCCAGGCTGTACTTCGAGTATACTTTGCGCTCCAGGTCTCTGTCAGCGTGACTGAGTACGCAGGGGAAGAAGAGTTCGGAGACTACAGGAGCTAACACATATCCTTGATTTACGCTATATGTGATGCTGAAAGGCCCAGATGCTTCTCCACCAGGTATACCAGTCCGGCCATGTCATCGTGGAACAGGCGGATGAGGTTCACAAATTGCTTTGGAAATCAAAACTTTACCTGGATCCTCTCAGAGAGCGTCCCTGTTGACAGTATTAAAACTTTTAGTGAGGAAAATGAAGACGAAATAGATGACCATGTACTGCTAAATATATTTCTTCTGGACCTGTCGGACACTAAAAATCATGTCAATGGTTCTTCGACCTGGAGGAATTCCACAATGTATCTCAAGCAGATTTTTCTCATATATATTGGTGATCAGGCGGTTGAGAATGACCCGAGGCCAGACCTTCCTAGTGACGGACAATAGGGATATTTCCCGGAAGTTGCCACAATCAGATTTGCTGCCCTTATTCTTGTTCAACGAGATGGCTGTAACGTCCCTCAGGCCTTTGGCGTCTTTTTTCTACCAGATGCTGACGAGAAGGGCATGGAGGGATTCAAGGGCCACCGGTCAAGCAGACTTGAATATTTCAGCAGGAATTTCAACCATCGCAGGTGATTTTCCATAACTGGTTAGCTTGATGGCACTTTTGTCTTCATCCATTTTGGTTGGTAAGTCAAGGTTGTCAAGTGTGGGTACCAAAAGGATCCACTCTAAAGCCACGGGATCGACAGCGAAAGGCCTGTTGAGCCGATTGCTGAAATGCTCTCTCCACATCATGTTGAATCTTTTTTTATCTTTCAGTAAGGTAGTGTCATCAGCTGACAGAAGTGGCGTGGTACATGGCAAAGCCAGTATATAGACCTTGATGACATTGATGAATATCCTGGCAATCTTAGTATCCAGGTAGCGCTGGACCTCTTCTGCCTTTCTCTGCCACTATTCATCCTGCATTCTGCGCAGTGCAGCTTGAATCTCTCTCTGGAGATGCTTGAAGCGATCTCGATTTGATGCGGAGAGCATTCCTTCTGCCATTCCAGGTGAGCCTTCTACTTTTCAGCCAGGAGCTGCCTGATGCCTTGTTCATTCTCATCAAACCAGTCCTGTTAGACTCGTTGTTTTGGTACGATGGTGAATTCTACTGACTCCTTTACCATCGATTGGAGCTGGTCACATTTTTCTGTCGTGCTTCCAGTTAATGGTCCATGGTAGGTCATCCTGTCATCCAAGTCTTCCTCACACTCCTGAAAACTCTATCTGCTTCGGATTTGCAAAGTTTAAAGATGACCTGACTACTCTGTCTTTTGCGATTAGACGAGACAATGTGCATTGTTAGTGTGAATCTGACCAGATGATTTGAAGTCAAACATTCTTTTCCACGCAGGGCCTTAGTGATTTTCACATCACGGGTGACCCTTCTGCAACACATGGCGTAGTCATTCAAATGCCACTGTTTGGATCTGGGGTGCGTACATGTTGCTTTGTACATGTTCTCCTGTGTAAAGAGCGTGTTGGTGATTGTCAGATCATTCTCTTCACACAAACACAAAAGCCATAGACCATTGGAGTTTATACTTCCAACGTCCCAGTTAACCTTTCCAGTTCTTGAAATCAGTGCAAACCCTAGTATTAAAGTCACCCAGGAAGAAAAGTTTGTCGTTAGGGGAAGTGGCTTTGACGAGGCGATCTAGGTCGCTGTAGAAACCGCTTTCTTTCGCATCCTCGCTGCTAGTAAGTGTGGGGGCGTATTCGGATGGCAAATCCTACTCCATTTAATCTGTCTTCCTTCTACGATTTGCTTTTCCAGAAGAAGTTGTAACCTCCTTTGATTACGGCAATTGATCCTTTTTCTGCGAGCCTGGTCTTCACTCAAGGCAGTTATGTCGATATGATAGCTTGCCAGTTCTCCTATGACAAGGATTGTTGTCCTCGCTGGTCTCGTTGCACTCTTTCTATTCATGAGAGTTCGGACATTCTTTGTTTCGAAGTTAATTTTTCTCTTTCAGTTTCGACCTCTGTGGGGGCTAAACTTCCTGCCGTGTTATGTTAGCCGGAAGGGACAAGAAATATTTGTGACAACTTATCTACAACCCTCTCTCATGCAAGGGTGAGCAGTGCCATCCTGAAAGGGCTGCGCATTCACCTGGCATGCTGCCGGACACCTAAGTTGTCCAAGGGTTAGGGGTGAACGACCACTGTTCCTCAGGTCACTTAAGTGCAGAATTGGTGCTATGATTTCCTTTGATTATCTCCAACTGTCACTTCGCCCCTTCCTTATCGACGAGAGACTTGAGTTGCGGCTGTCCAAAGAACCTGTGCGCGAACGCTTTTAAAGTGGTCAACTCGTTGCACTAGAGCAGGCCCACTGTCTCGGCATCATGAGTCCAGTGATACGCAAGAATGTTGCAACTGGAGATTCCTTAGCTGCAGTGGGTGGCCATAAAGTCTTAGTTTTGAGACCCGTCGGCTACCCTCAGTTTGGTTTAGCCCGACTGATGAAGTGGTTTACCCGGATGAGGCTGCTGTGACATGCAAACAGCTTCTTAGAGCCACAGGTGAGGGCTGATTGCTAAGTAAGGACGAATAACGGACGAGCTACTTACTCTTCAAAAAGAGCATGACAACCCATATAAAAATATGAGTTGCATAGATTTTGATTATGTTTTTATTCAACGAGTAAAATCACATCTAAGAATGCCGTTTTATTTCCCTTGGGACAATCTTTCTTAATCAGTGGCTTTATAGTGGAAAGAAGCGTTGAAAAAATTAGTAAGACCAAATATGACGATTCTCCTCAGGACCACAAAATATATTATTCAACCCATATTTGTCGCGATAAATAGGAAAAAAAATAGCACAGAAAATTACACTTTAGTTTTTCTGCTACTGATAACAATAGTTTATTCGCTATCACGTTATGGCGATAGCGAAAACAGAAAATTTCCACGTTTACATTATAATAAAGCATGATACTGTTCATTGATTCATATTTTTTTTAATTTGAGATAATAAACAATGTCAACGAACGAGAACATTTGCTTTTGCGAAGAAAATTTAAGATACATCGCACGAAGAAATAAAATGGTGAGTAGCTACATATTAAAAAAAAAATCGCAAGAACATCGACAAAATAGACAAACGAAAAATAGGAAGAGGAAAACGAATCAAATAGTGGAGGACAAAATCTTGTACCAACCTCAAAGAATTAATGGAGCAACTAATTAACATAGATGGAGCAAGTGCGAAAAAATAAAACAAATGGAGAATATTTTTACAACGGCTGTGTTTAATCTTTAAACAAATGATCCCTGCGGGATGGGGCCACTCAATATTTGAATACAAATGCCATTTCATAATCTTTCTAACCATGTTTTTAGTCTAACAACCATACAGTCAGTCGTGATTTAATTAAGGTTTAGACAGCGACATAGAATAATAAGAAAGTTTATTGTAAAACAGTAGGTTATTCTGTGTAATGGCTCTTCCTTGTTGAGAGAGACAATTTATATTATGAATATAAGACTTTCCTATTTGAAAATTAGAATGATGTACGAAATTTTACATTATGGTCATGCCCTTACAAACGTTGATTCAATGATTTTAATCAAAAGAAGAGGTTATTTTTTCCACCAAAATAGCACTATTATTCTTCCAATTCTACACATTTTTAACATAGCTATGTCTTCCATTTCATTCTACACATTGCAAATTTATTGCACATTGGGTTGCTGGCTTTTCACCCCACCTCGTATAAGCTCATTACTAACCGTTTTTCTCCTCCTGAATAAATATTTATTACTGTCAAATTGTGGTTTTCCAATTTTCGTCTTTTAAGGCAGTTTTCGGATTTTGGCTTCCCTTTAATTTAAATGTTTCATTTAACTTCTCCGTTTTACTCCTTCACCCACACGAGAAAATTGATTACTTGCGAGAATATTGCAATATTCTTAGTTTTCTTAATGGTTACCGAAATTTCTGAAGGTATTCCATGGAAAGCATTTTCGATGGCAAGTAAAAGGAAACAATTCTGAAATCACAAGTAAAGCGAAATTAAATGACAGAAAATTAAGAAAACTTGGATATTCCAATTTTGAGGCCTTCTGCATTCAGCCTAATTTCACTGTTGAATCAGTGACGCGCATGATTAAAGCCTCGTCCGGGATGGCAAAATGTGGCAGCTCCCAGATTTAGTTGAGCCTTGCTAGAAAACAAATGGGCATTTCTCTTCGCAAAATAATAGCTCCCAAATATTCTATGTTATTTTTCAGCCTTAAACTTTGTTATTGCTTTTTCAATGTGAGAAGGTGCACCTTTAATAAAAGAAATATAGTATATAAAAATGTATGTAGATAAGAATGCTTGTTCAAATCGTGATACTAAATTTTAATACACTTTGGTTATTTTCAATTACATTGAGTAAGGAATCTTTTTTTCCCCCGCATTTGTTATGAAAATGATAATAAAATCCAAAGTTTTTACACTAAAAATTTCCTATTCAAACTTTTTTAGATTTTAACTTTTAGCATGCCTTAAAGACTTGAGCGATTGATTGAAACCAAATTGCGTATCAAGTAAAGAGCTAATTTTCTTAGAAGATGAAATATATGAAGAGGGTCAAGGTATTACCATTCGGGATTATTTTATTGATAAACGGGAGAAAAATTCCTCTAAAAATGAATGTAGAATTGAAGAGAAAATGAGAGAGAGTGAGAAAGATGTTAGGAGCAGTTGGGTTTGTAAAACGCTCCAATTATATATTATCTTTATTTATAAGGTGAGATAAGAATAGCTTCCGTCAAGTGGCTTTCGCTTTCGTGAATAAGAGCCTTGTAGTTTAACATGTGATGGTAGCATTTGGCATAGAATGAGCAAGTTTAGAGAGTAACCAGGCGATGACAATGAAAAGATTCGTCATTCTCAGTGCCAACTAAATAAGCAAAAATGATCTGAGGTTGCCAGGCCATTATGGGTTTGCGAGTGCGCCATTTTCTTGGTGACATACAGATTTCCGCCAATAATCCTCAGAATTCATATTTGAAGGAGCTGAAATACGAGGGATTCAGTGGCAAACCGTAACAATTTTGTGACTTTGTAGCTATCCTCGTAAAAGATTTCTTTTGCTATCTATGGAATCTGATAGAATAAGAAAACAAGGTGTCTACTGGTATTTATATCTTCATGGATGATATTAATCAAAGAACAATTGTTCACTCTTACAAGAAGGTAAATTCCTAAGGATCAATAGCTATTAGCTAGATGCTCCTAATTCCAATAATTTAGAGCCCTATAAAGTGAACGTTTAGCAAAATCTTGTATATATTTAACGTGTTTTTAATGAAAAGATCTGCGGGTACACCATTACATAAATTCAAGACATGAGGTTTAACAAAATTGTTCGTGATATGAATTCCAACTCTTGTAGTTCGTAGATTCCATCCATTTCCTTCAATTTATTATTCGGTTTACATTAAATAAAAATAATTATTTGAAAATGTACCTGTTTCCATGTAAAAAAAAGGCTTAAATTCTCTCTTTAATGTCGTATTTTCGGTAAAAAAATTTCTCGCCTTCTATTAATAGTAATTATTCAATGTGTTTGAAATTACGGAATTATATTCTTTTTGACCATTATTTTATCGTATAAATTTTGCGGCTCTTTTCATGTTGATCATTATTTATTTGATATAAATCAAACAACTATTTGAATTTATTTATTTTTGTATGTTTCTACAAATGGTTAAAATTTGATGTTCAAAATTCCTAGAAAATTTCTTTTATCGTCGCCAACTTTAGTCTCCTTAGGTGATTCGCTTATAATCTAAAATATGCTTATTTGATCTAGTTCAGTCGCGTGAGAATGGAGGAACACTCACTAGTTCCGAATTGATATTGTTAAGTCTTATGTGGTAACCGTACAATATGACGTCGCATGTTGTCTTGATGAAGGAGTACTCTGCTTCTATTGACCGGTGTAGACCTTTTTCCTTCTAATGCTGCATGTATGTGGTCTAATTGAGGACAGTAAACCTCTATGAGGATAGTTTGGTTTGGGTTCTGAAGTGCGAAATAGATAATTACATTCTTCCCTTTATTATATATAACGTTTAATATTATTTTAAATAGCCTCCATTTCGTTTCCTGTAACAATCCTACTTAAAATTTATTTACTTTTCACTATACAAAAGAAAAATAAACAAATCTTGATTCTTTGATGCCAGCGTATTTTTAAAACAAACTAATAATTACTCTATATAATTCAATGAACATTATCGATAATGGTATATTTGTGGGAAAAACTCACATAATAACAAATATATTTAGAGAGAAAAAGTCCTTATCCTACGGATTATTATTATTATAAACACCACTCAAGTTAATAGACAGGTTGAAGGTCACATATGGCAACACTACAAAGACCCAAAGGTACTGTAGAGGAGCGTTAATAGTATAAGAAATAATAGAATAAACAAAGTGAGGACAGAAGAATTTACTAAAATATAATAAAAACCTTTTTTAATTAAATACAAAATATAAATAACAATGTGTCTGGCTGTCTCAGTTAATACCCTAGACAAGCATATAAATTATGATGAATATATAACATTAACAGCAGATTTAAAAGAATTGAGGTAAGCTCAATGAACAATTTGACTTGAAAGATTGTTTCATAATTTGCTATAAATGAAACAAAACATATAGTAAACTGATTAGTTATGAAGTTAATATTGGAAACAACATAGTCATTCAGAGCTAAGTAATGCTTATTAAGTCTATTGTGGATAAAAGGAGCAGGTGATCTCAAGTACAAGGGATGGTTAATATTATGGAAATTCTGGTACAAAATAAACAAACCTCCAATTTTTTTACGTTTCAGCAAATCGATTTTTAAATATGGTAGAATAAAAATAATAAAATTTAAAGCTTGGTCTGATAATTTAAGATGACATCTAGCTTTAAAAATCTATATAGGCATGCAATACTCAAAACATGGTAGGATAAATGCGTTAAAAGATTTTAAAACAGTGTCATCATTACTTATTGCCTTGAGCCACTTACGAGAAAGTCAAGTTTTTTGTTCAATAGAGGAAGCCATAGATCATAGATGCTTCTCAAAAGTAAGATTATTATCCATAAAAACACCTAAAAGTTTAAGAGAGCAAAGAACCATTAAAGAAGACATACAGAGAAGCAATTGTGGACGACGAGGGTCATGATTCTTTAATCTACTAACATTCATAGATTGTGATTTACTAAGATTTTGCTTCATTTCCCATTTAAGACACCACGACTGTATTCTAGAAAGATGTCTATTCAGGGAAGCAACAACAGGAACACGATCCTTAGGAGAGTTAAGTGAAGCATACACAATACTCTCATTAGCATAAGCAATTAATTTATTATATAAATTCGACCATAATTTGGCAATATAAAAAACAAGGGACCCAAAATACTACTCTATGCAACGCCAGATAAAACTTGTTTGAAAGAGCCAAAACTTCCATCATAGTTGATGGAAGTTTTGGCTCTTTTAAATGATACTTATGGCTAGAAAATATTCTCTGATTACATAAATAATTGGATCACCAATACCCATCAATTGCAACTTATACAATAAATTCTTAAGATTCACTCAATCAAAATCAACGCCCAAAATCAAGGGAATTAACCCAGGCCCTAGAGCGAGCAGCCAAAGAAGAATGCAGATCAGGGGTTAATATCATAAGACAAAGAAGTACTGAGACATTTTCTAAAACAATATTGCATAGTAGGCAAAAGATTTTTGGAATTCCCAAACATGTAGACTATTCTTACTAATAACATTTCATTAACTTTTGAAAGAATTGAGGTTGACTTTCGTTCGGCAATCTTCAATCAAAGATGCGAAATTTATTTGACCAGAAATAAAGGGATGAGAGAAAGGAAAATGCCATAAAAGTAATGGATCTTTAGTATGGAACCAAATTTGTCAAAAAATCCGAAATCCATTGTCTTCGATGGAGAGACCAATGTAATTAGAGATTGAAGAGCAGCGCTCTGCCGGAAGCTTATTCATTTAGGGTAAATAAAGGCTGATACTTTAAAGGAGAGTAATTTGGATATAACTGCGCAATTACGAACCAAATCACTCTATCATGGATAGTTAAAGAGGAATATAATCTAAAGTGAATCACTACCCAATTTAGTTAAAATTAATCATTTAACGCTCTTGGAGTTACTACAGGCTCTGTTTTATTCTTTTGCCTTATTTAACCAAAAAAGAAACTATTTTTTCCAGTTCCCTTTCTACAAGCTGCTTTAGGATTAAAAATATTGGAGAACATGTTCAAAAAAGGAATAGGTAATTGGTATGGTGAAGCTAAACTATAAATATGGGTCTTGATGGGAATTTCTTTGAAAGAAACTTAACACTTAATCAAAGACACGACTAAGGTAAATTTGAATGATACCGAAATTCATTAAAACATCTTTTTACACACTGCAAATGGGTGAAAAGTAAAAAAGTTCTGGCCGAATGTTCAAAAACCAGATGTAATGGGAAACGAAATTTTAGAAAGAAGTTTTGTAAAAAGAATGGGAGTATGATAGGGAGAATTTGTTGCTTTACATTTTGCCACCATTAATATTAATTTTCAACTTAGCTTCTCAAATTTTGAAAAAATTTAATACAATATAAATTTATTAGGCAAAACTTGGTCAATAACATTATTTTGTATAAAATTAGATTTCGATGAAATGTAAGATTCCGATTTTTATTTTCACTTTATATTGTCACTTTATATAAAAGGGAAATTAATAACACATTCAATCCACACTAAGCAAAATCATATAACCTTATGAAACTAATGAGAAAGAACCCCAGAACTATAACACCTTACCCGTCCTTATATTAATGAGTGAATTTCTCTCATCTCTTCTGTAATATTATAAAACAACGCATTGATATAATTTATATAAATCAAAGACTTTTGAACTACGTTGACTACAGAAACAAGAATACCAAATTTAAAGAGAAAATGAGAAAAGACCAAAGAGGTTAAAATATTGACTAAAGATAGAATATTGAATTCAAAATAAATGTGGGAAGATATTTTTCTTAAGGAATTAATTTATTTATTTCGTTAAATATTCAAATCGAGGTGACAAAATATTACAATAAATTGGTCCCGAATGGCTTTTATGAACTTTTAGATTGATTGCATATAAACACAATTTCATTCATTTTAAACGTTCTCTTTTTTCTTAGAATAGCAATATGATATGCTGTTCTAGAGGACGTATATTAATTAATTCTAAATAATTTTCTTTATTCTATTAAGTATTACTTTTCCAATAGCTTGGTACTCTCAAAATTAGTATACGCAACCTTTACATGTAATTTTATTTTGTCTCTATACTGTCTAGAATTTGATTTGAAAGAACCAATCTAAAACCAATTATAAAGTAGATAAAGTAATAAATAAAACACTTTGGTCTCGTTTTTTAATCACTCAATTAATAATGCTATAGTTCTGATAGATTTTATAGAAGGTATTAAAAATAAAGCAGTAAAACTAAACTCAACACATATTGCCTCATTTCACTAATTTGTTTTGTGGGAAACCTCAAGAATTCTGATATTAAAGACCGATTCTCTGGGCCATTTTTGTCCCCAAAGTTAATAAATAACCCCCGATAAGGCTTTAAGCATCAGGGCATATGTCTGAAAAATTTGCGCCTTTTTTACTAAAAGGTTAATAAAATTTCCCTCCAAATATACATATAAATTTATATATATTTTTATAAAGGGTTTTTAATGTAGCGCATAAGAGATTTATGTGAAATTAAAAGTTTTAGGATTAAGTGGCATAATACTAGAGTTAATTGAAGACTGTCTTGGTGAACACGGAGAGAATGGCGATTAATGACATTTATCGAAGTGGATATCGGTAATTAAGGACATCTCTCAGGAATCTGATGTTTGACCGTTGTTGTGTTTACTCTATTCAACCGAACATGAAAATAATTTAATATACAAAATTGTGAAATAGAGCAAATTATCGATGCGACTTTGAATATTTACAGTGTTCTCTATAGATCAGTATAGAGGGCTGAAAAATGACATATGATATTTTAAAGAGATAAATGTAAAGTAATGTCTACTGCTTATGTGGCCATAAGATAAATACTATTGCGATTCAAAAGTATTTGAGTGCCTTAATTTCAAGAGCACTATATAATTTTATTCAATGTATTCAATCATAGCAAATAATTGCTCCACTCGTGGTGTACATATTTGATTTTTTATTTATATCAAAATTATTGTTGGAGCTCACCTACTTCGTTAAATTTTTATCTGATAATCTGAAAAAGGACATAGCAATCTCAAAAGATCTTCAACCTAGAACGACATGATTAATTCCTTCGATTATAATAAATCATATTGATACACAATGACATGTCTTAAACTTCTTTCACGGAAATATCCTCGTTTTCACAGGAAACTAATCGAAGTCTTTAAACTGCTAAATTCTTTACCATCTACAGAATGAATTTCCTTTTTGTAAAATAATCGAGAACCAAACAGTAGTGATGTATACAAACTAGTTATCAAATGGAATAACCTAACTTTCATGTATTTGAAAGAACCTCAATACATATGTCAATACCGTTGTGCTGTGCCATTGATGTTGGCAGTCATACCTTTATTTCTATTTTTACTGTGGCGATTGTAATCTCTCTATTTATTTACGTTTCTGATGCCTTCTTGTGCTTCGTCGGTCAGGTTTTCTCTTTAAAGTTAGGCGCTCATTGTTATTTCGACGTAGTAAATAAGCTTAGTAATAATTTTCTCTCTGTCTAATGGCTTCCATCAGAAATCTCTTTGAGTGCTCCGTCCAGCCTTGTTTTCGACGTATTTGTCTCGTGTTTATCTCTGCATCTTTGCCTCTTTTTGATTTCTGTACTTAAGTTGCATGCTTCGCCTCTGAATTCATGTTGTTGAAAGCCATTTTGGATTTTGGAATGTTAATTTAAGGTAATATTGAAATATACAGAATTATTTGAGATAGTTTTACTTTCTCTTTTCCAAATATTAATTTTGATTAGCCTTTATTCACTTACTTCTTATTTCAATGTTAGGAGATTATTCAACCCAGCTTATTTCTCGTCATTCAGCACAGTCATTACACCTGCATAACGTTAGTTATTTATGTTTTATACCCAGCATATTTATCATTTCGGCTCGTTCTATTGCTAAAAAGATTAATTTGCTGTATAATGATAACAAACCTGGTGTCAGTACGCATTTTTAGCGTGCCCCTACTTGGAGAGTCTCCATATGGTTAAGTCTGTGTTTACATTCAGAGCATTCTCTTGATTACAGTACTGGTTGCAATTTATCAGTCAATATTGCTATGAATATATTGAATATTACTTCAACCGAAAAAAATATTAGAAACCTAAAAGTCATCTAACTGCAAATTCAAGTTATATATTTCCCTCCGAAGTTCAAACCTCTCTCCTCTTTTTGTTCCTCTTTTAGACAGGCTTCTAGTGGCTCCTTTTATTTTCGGTAGACATTAATTCTGTGATATGAAATTATTTAACCACCCATTCGAGATAGCAAAAAAGAACTTGCTTTCTAACTCTTGCAAAAATAGCTCTTTGATGAATCGCATCCTTAAGTTCTGTGGACGGTTGTTTACTGTCCAGACCACCTTAAAGAAAGTATGCTCGTGTTTAGGAACAAAATAATAAAATGAGAGTCCGTTTGAACCTCAGATATCTTTCAGGAGAAAGAAGCTTGAGAGGGACATGGTCAGTCAGGCGTGGGAACTAGGAGGAAACAGCATCACTTATCTTCAATGGAGGGCTAAAGGGGTAAAATCAATCAACATGCTTTTCTGGAGCTTGAACAACAGCACACAGGAAAAACATTTATGACTGATGTCAGGCAAAATTTAAGGATTATTGGTCACAGGAACTTTGGCCTCATAGCTCGCCAGATTTGAACGCAATGGCAAGTTGACGAGATATAAAAAATCTACCCTGACATTGCCTAAGTGTAAGTGAAAATTTAAATAATTTTATGATATCTTAATTAGCTAAGTAAAGATTCAGTGCTGTTGACGATTTGCTCCAAGCCATGATAAGTAACCTTACTTTTCGAAAGTAATTTTCAAGAAAAGCAACCAAAACTTTCCTACCTAGAGATAAGTGACCCACAAAATTATGTCGTTACATATCTTCAGCGGATCATTATCTCTATTTTCTTGTTTTTTCTTTTATTCTTAATATAGAGCTTGCATTCACTTTACACTTCATTCAAATTAGCTATATGTCTAAATTAAAGTAAATATACCTTAAATAATGTTGCCTAATGCGCGAGGCAGATAATGATTTTTTTAGATTTTCTTTAACTTAAGGTAACCGAGTTCATATCAAAGTCAGTCGTTCTTCTTTCAAATGGAAAATATCCAATAAAGCTAAATTGAGCTCAGGTTGATAGTGCAACTTTCAAATCGGATAGAATGTTGTATATGACTTAATCTAAACTCACTTTAATCTACCACTATCAATCAATCGAGACATACCAAATCAAATTTATTATGCTCTCTAACCACCTCGGAGGAAGTAAATGATAATTTTATCGTAATAATCTTACTTAGTTATTTTTGTGAACAGAGTCGGATGTAGGTAGGCATCATGCTAAGTAAGGCATGGATTACCGGGAGAAAATTGAGCACTCACTACATATATACACAATTGCACATGTATGTAATTTTGAATATTTAGACCATACGTTCAATAACCAAATTTGTTTGTACATCTATGCTTGTCTTTTACTGCCACGCATTCAGAATAAAAAAATTAAGATTTAAATAATAGGTATCTTTTACAACACTGCTCGGTGTTGTGTAGCTGCTTTCTAATTATGGATGTGGAGGGATTGGTTGTGCAAACACAGTCAGAATTAATATTATTTATTGAAAAGGTTAAGCTGAAATTGCTCTTGTTGCCTGAAGGCAAGAAGATTGAAGCTCTTGAAGCTCGCATCGATGGAGAGCTCTTTGGAAGTTGATATCAAGGCTGGCAATTGGTGTGGAACTATTTTGTTTGTACGAATGGCAAATGATATACATTTCAAGCACAGTCAGATTTAGTAGGCTAGAACGAAGTGAAGTTGTCAGAAATCGATGCCGCACCAGAAGCATCTTGTAGTGATTCAGGGAAAACCACATAAAACAATCTCCCGCCCTTTTGTATTTCCCTACTATAACTTTGATTCTTCTAATTACCCTAACTAGTGAGCGTTTATATAGCATAAACAATTTATGCTGAGAGTTTCCAATTCCAATAAAACTTTTTAAAAATAATGGAGTATGCTGAGAAAAGAGAAGAAATATCACCAGTCTGAGTCAATTTTGAAATGTACATGTTAGCAACAGAAGCAAAATCCAATTTGATAATATTAAAATCATTGAAGTAGAAGTTAACTTCAATTACATATACAAATATAAATGAAAAAAGCTTAAAGAATTCATAATAATTGATTGTGAAACTTAACTGCGATTGATTCAGGCGTAGTATCTCCCAGAGAAGATAACTAATATGTCAATTAATTTATATACTATAGGATAACATAATATAATATAAATTAATGTTTAGTTTAAGTAGAATTAGTATTCTGTCGAGAGATTTGGCGAGAGGGTTAAGGACAATTATTTTTTTGCATATACTGAGCTTACATAAATGAATTATTTAAATGTTTTATAGTGAGTTTATCAAGGAGATGGAGGTACTGAGAATTTTTTTCGAAAACTCTAATAAAATGTACATGAAGAATTTCTTTAGTGCTCAGCTAAATGAGGCACTACTAAAGTGTCTCTCAACAAGGACATGTTGATATAAGCCATTTTCTATGATAGATGACTTAAGAACTATGGAAACTTCAGTTTTCCCCGAAAATGCTCATAATATGAGAGAGCATATTTGATTTGAGGAGAGAAAGGAAATTGAACACAAAAGTAAACTAATATTTTTATTAAATTAACAAAAGTCATTTCAGTAATTATATAAAATAAACATAGGAAATAAACACCCACTGACTCCAGGTAACAATCAAAGAGCATGATTATTATTAATGAAAGATTTAATGCAAATATTTAATAATACTAAATATTTTATTTCCAAGAGAGTTACAAAAACATTATAATATTTTTTTAAAATAGCGACTTGGTTAACAAAATTCAAACTTATATATTATTAATAATTTTGCATAATTCTAATATATACTAATATTTTGAAAAAAATAAAGTTTACACAGTTATTTACTATTACATAGTCTTGAGTCATATCTTTGCGTTGTATAATCTCACTAAGAAGGAATTGTAGAGTTATGGTTCCGTGTGGTTCTGCCTCTATTAGATCTGAGAGTTCTTGAACCCCTCCTATTATTCCGGTGGTGTACTTCAGCTGCAACTTAGGCGATAAGAATAATTATTCTAATTGTTTTATTAGATGGAAATTATATTTTCTTTTTATTTAAAAAATACTTTTAAATGAGTATTTATTTAAGGGTAGCCTCTTTCAAGTCAATCTGTTTGTTTTCAAGGAGGTCGAAAGATTGAATTTCTTTTCACGACATTCGAAAACGAACTTAGGTTTGATTGCGACTGACAATAAAGTTTAATTTTTAAGTATTTGTTAAAAGATTTCTCTCCACATAAGTAATTTTTGTTTAATGTTCCATTTTATTATATGCTCATAGGTACATGTGGCTCAAGTTTGCGACCTTCTTAAATAAGATAGGGATCGTCAGAGACTCAAAACCGGCAAAATTACCGTTTTTCTCTGCACAAAGAGAATTAATTATGTTATTATTGATCCGGATGTATCCACGCTTTTGCTGTTGGTATCATGTGGATACGATTAGAAGGCCAAAAAAGTCTGGATGTTAAGTGCCAAGGATGAATCTTTCAATTCGGTAAGGACTTTTAAAGGGGTTTTCTTCTTACTCATAATTGCTACGTGATACATTCTTTCCGTGAGGTCATTTTTGGGGGTATAAATACCATCCACGAATATTAGTTCTAAGAAGGGATCGGATCTACATTAGTAATCATAATTGCATAAATTACACTCTTATTTTTTAACCCGTTGACACCCCTGTTTAAAAGATTGAACCTAGAGCAAAAGGCATCAATAGCGCTGAGAAAGCGTTAGTTAAGAATCTTGCAAAAGAAGTTGCTGCCTTTTTCCAACTCAATGTGTGGAGAAAGAGAGAGAGAAGAGGCAGCATACCTTTTCACTTTTTTCTTAAACTCTCTGAGTGAGACTATAGATTGCGTCAGAAATGAAGTATATAGCGCCTTGCTGTAGAGCAACATCTAACAGGAATTCTAGAACAATGTTATTATACTGCCATTTGTATTTTCCTTATATTTACTTCCCTTTCTTCCTACCATAGAGGATACGGTACGAGGTCCTATAGAGAAACATACGGAAATCTTACAAGCCAACGAGTAAGTATTAATTTACTTCGCATCTACGTATTCTCAAACTTGTCCACATAAATATACAAACAAGGAACACTCCAGAAAACCCATAAATTTCCCTTCCACGACCAATATAACAGATAATTTGAAATTAAGTTCGAAGTACCATCAAATCATTCGGAAGACACCATACTGTAACTGCCTCAATACCAAAGTAACTATAGTTAGATGATACAGGAAGCCCGCCTCTCACTTTCATACGAGGTAAAAATACATTTGCATGTAAATAGATAGATCAATAGACAATAGATAGATAAATAGATACAAATTAAACGCTTAGCAGTTATTAAAGTTGATTTTTTCAAAAAAAGCTAAACGGTTCTTTGTATCCGACCCTCTCACCTGCTGACCAAAGTCTGTATTTCATTTTCCAGAAATCTCAATGATGTCACAGCAAAAATTGTGCCGTGTCTGTATTAAAACTAAGGCGATCCTGGAAAAAAGGACTCTTTTTAAATAATTTAGAAAAAAATAGCTTAGGAAACTGTTATACGGTCAAAACCCCTTTATGCTTGAGGTCATATGTTTCCGGTGCCACCGACGTTTAAAGATAGGTTAGGAAAAGTGTATGCCCGCCCTCTGGTCGTAAAAATAGCAAAAACAGGCAGTTTTAGAAATTTACCTGCACTTCTTAGGTTAGTAATTAGTAAACCCACTTTAAAACCTGTGAAAACTCCTCCTAAGTGATATAGGCTTGAACAACTTCCATTAACCTAGCCCTTAACTCCTCCTAAGTAGTATCCTACTTGTAATATCCTTTGGAGGTGAGTTCTAACTCATCTCATATAAAACCCTTGTGAACCTTAGATCAGAGGAATTCTGAGCTAATCTTTTACCTTAAATGAAGCTAAAACATACCTTTCCTTTTGCTCTCCACCACTGCGTCGTACCGGGTTTTAAAAACGAGCAAGCAAATTACTTTGAATTGCTGTGATCACTAAGGGTCACTGAGGGATCCAACCCCTTGCAAGAATCATCGTTTAACGTCAGATTGCATCGTGTACCAAACTACTGGGCAATCCTTTTTCACCAAGAAGGATTCCGTTGCACCAACTAACTGATCACCTTGAAATTTATTCCGCATCTAGTTCCAAGGCTAAAAGGGAGCACTAAATCAACAATACAATTTGAATAAATATTTCCAAATATAAATAATTTTTAGCAAAAAATATACATACAGCTGCGGCAAAAGGTTTCTCTACACCTTAGACCTCAAATGGACGTGACTTAGACTGATGACTTTTGTCTCTCTTCTGATTTGACACCTGTAGGGAAGTTGCAATTTCTGGACTTTATTTTTCTAGATTTCGCCACTCATAGACAGAGTCAACCTGAATGATAGTGATTTATATACATTTATTTTTCAAAAAGTCATGCTATTATTTCGATACATTTATTATACCTATGTGTGATTGGAAACGCACCTTAAAAACAGAAAATTGCCTGAAAGTTGAGTATGAATGAGAGAGAAGTAGTATTGTTGTTAATTCAGATAGGCTCTAGTGCGAAAGTTAGAAATCAAAGTAACATGAAATCCAAATTAGTTTCAATGGATAAACTGGAATCCTAATCACATTTCATTGAAAAGTATAAGGAAACCATTGCAATAAAAAGCAGTGCTTTTATCTTGAATATGCAGATTCCTTCATTTGCGTATTAATTTAAATAAAATATTAGAGTAACTTTAAAATAGGAGAGCAAACTTAGGTTAGGAAGATATAATGACCATAAGAAATAAAGATAGGAATTTTCACTTGAACTCAGTTGTTTGTTGATTTAGGTGATAGTAAGGTGGCAGAAAATAAATAGATTTCCCTCTCTAAGTTTAATTAGGCGAAATTTTCATGATTCAGAGGCTTTCTGAACCGATACAACAATACATATATGATAACGACATCAAAGTAGAGTAAAATTGGGCTTTAAAAGAACAGAGTCAGTAGAATAATTTACAGTACCGTGCAAAATATTCAGCACGCTGGCATTTTTATCAAATCTTCCGTAAATTTTGGCAAAAAGAATCAAGGGTACAAGAATAATATAAGATGCTCTAAAGGTATAAACAAATCATGCTAAAGTTTATTCAATTTGGATGAATATAATGATTCTTTAGCAGATAAGTAATTTGCTTGTAAAATTGGTATACAAAACGATACGAACGACAGCGGAAACAAATTTATATTGGAATATAATGATTTAAGTATTAGTGATAAATATTCGTACCAAATTTTAGTATTTAGCGCGTATTTTTTCTATTTTCGATTATGCTTTGATATTGGGCCAGAAAACCGAAAACCTGTTGATACTCTTGAATTCTTGGGCTCTATACCGATTCCTCACTTAGGCCTATCTCCGAGACTCTTTGAAACATTATCAATGGGATTTAGGTGAGACTATGTAAAGGCTAGCTCATAACAGCGAGGTGTACGTTGTCCAGAAAGTTTTTTCCTACTTGTCTGTGTGTCAAGAGCGTTATCTTAATGAAAATGGCATATTGGGCTTCAGTCTGTTGCGTATGCACAAAATGGGTCAGTGCCATAAACCTAGGGTGCGAGCGTGAAACGATTGTCTTTCTCCTGCAGGAATTACATAGCAGGCCTGGAGAGATTCATGGCAAAAATCTCGTTAATTTCGCCAAAAAAGTACTGCAGTCTTCTTTAAAGGGTCTTTCTTCACAATTTGGGTAATATCTTGGTTCTCCTATTTTGAGGTCTTCCTTGTACTACCCGTTTATTTATGAATTACATAAACTTATTTTTAATAGGTTGACAGAATAATATGAACTACACATTTGGAGTGCTTGACAGTTACTTCTCTGGCTCTAATTGAAAGAACTCAAGGTGGTTATATTTATGTTTAGCTCGTGAAAAAACGAGAGATGTAACAGGTTTCTTAATTATGTTTCCTTTAAAACAGCTGGTAATAGATTGACCTAGCCTACACGAGATTGAACTAGTTATTTGCTAAACAAAATATGTCGGCTTTCTCTAAAGGAAACCTAAGAGTTCGGATTATTTTGACAATTTAATTTTTCTACTAACTATCTTATCTGCTGGCAACTTACCTTTTATTCATATATAGTTGCAAGACATTGACCCCATCGTAGTTTATGCAGGCGTTCCGATCATTTTGGACAATACATTTTAACATCGTAACTAAAACCGAAATTGCAAGCTTTCCTCAAGCGCACATAATGTCACCTAATAATTGAAAAGGAATGTCGTTTCATGAAACAGTTTTAAGTATTTAGTAAAAGTTGATGATTCTCTAAATTATTTCTTTTTTAATTTTCAATGATGATAGATTAATTGTCAATAATTATACTTTTGATTAGGTTTTCTTTTCCTAATAGGAGACGGACATTTACCACATCCAGTTCTACCAAACAAAAGTTCCTTTGAAAAGTAATTAAGAAAATACGCGCATATAATGCTAATTTCACTTTTAATTTATTAATCTGTCCATCAATTCCGTCTACATCGTTAGCTATTTTATCTTTATTGCCTTAGTTACGTTTCCAATTGCAACAACCATATCATTATTTAATGACATATTTGAAGTTAAGTTTTCCTTTTTTTAATTTTTTTATTTGTGTTATCATCGATAAAACGAAGGAAAAATAATTAATTAAATTAGATACCATTTTAAGATAGACTTGAATAATGAATTAGCTTCCTTTACTACTTGAACAAAATATATATTTTCTTTTATAATATAGAAACAATGTTATAGGATTACCACCCAGCAGGCAAGTTCTGCCACCCTGTAGGTGATGAAATGAGTGAAGTTGAAGAGAGCTCAGTCATATCTGAATGAATATGATATGCCCACTTTATCTTCATGCATTGCTTAAGTGAGACCATGCCATTTGGATCTACTCCAAGTGAGGCTAGGCTACAATAGAGCTTCCACCTTCCAGCCGTTGCATGGGAAGCTAGCAGAGGGGGGAGTTGCTATAAAATTCTAATAGCATGCAACCACCTCCTTCCAATCTAACTTGGTTACTCAGGAATTACTTACAAAAAGGGTGGCCCTACATAAGTGTGATAACTTTTGTTGGGTTTACAGCACAAGCTGTAGGATCCAAGATATCTCCCTTAATCTCCCAAGCGGTAGGATGAAGCAGAGATTCCATCTGCTCTTAGTTAGTTTTAAACGAACTACAATAATAATTATCTCCTCTCTTGCATTCCATTAGATGCATGGTTTTCTATATATCTGACTTTGTTGCGCAGGTAAATAAAGCTTTAATTTCTAGACCTTATTTAATCTCTTGAGAAGTCAGAATTTTCCACCCATTATAATTTAAGAGGGTGGTTTTTCCAGGGTTTTTCCACTCCATATTATAAAATGCTTTTAAAGTTAAATGATTTTCCTGTTCAACCTATATACGTTCAAGGAAGAAGGTTTAAACAGCAGCAGGTGTTTATTGGTAAATTCTATGCCGATCCTATATTATGTATTTCATCTCTAATCGGATAGAACTTTGTAGGTTAAATATTAGAAGAAATTCGGCATTCTATTGTTAAATAAAACCTTATTTTATATAAAACCCAATTCGTTTCGATACGAACTCCCCAAGGCTCACTTTTTCAACTCCATCTATTAATTTTTACATGCTGGCTAAAATTAAGTGAATTATTTTCTTCTATCTAATGGTTGTTCGAGAAATAAAAGCAAGATATAAAAAATGTATTGTGGAAGATAGAATGTTCCGTAAGAGGAAAATTGTTTACAAAACATATCTTGTTGCTATTAATCAAATTAATATTGTTAATTGAGGAAAGTTCTTCTGCTAATAAACTATTTGGCGCTCTACATATATACTGTACCTCGACTATGGAAAAATTATTTTTAGTAATGTTTATCCAGTATGGTTTGCTATATTCTCGATTTCTGACCATGTCGTGGAATGGCCAGCCTCTATATTTATATATACGTAGGTACTTTGGGGTTCGGGGCCGAAGTTGGTTGAAGACCGTTAGTGAAAGGGGAAATAGTTTATTATGAACTTTGCGGGGTCCTTTTAAACAAATATTTCAGAGTGCAAGTTGGCCAAAGATTAAAAGGTAGCTGGTACGCACTGGGGTTGCAAAAGAAAGAAAATGGGAAAAATATAACTTTATTAACAACAAAAGGATATATATATATTTACATAGAAATTGGGTTTAAATGGAATGGTCGCCCAGACGGGGTAAAAGATCCACACGCGATCAGGTAGGGTAATTAAGGGATTAAAGAGGTCGATTTCAGTTTGGTGATTTAAAGGGGGATTTTAAACTGGGGCGTTCACACAAATAATGGAGCAATTGGATAAGCCAGATTCAAGTTCAATCTACAGGCGGCAACGGTTACGATTACCTTATGTGCTCAGTGCCGAAAAGAGGCCAGTTGAGGTACGGTGAATGCGATGGAAGAAGTCGATTTACCTCTTGCTTTATACGTGGGAGCACTTATCATATATCTGTTACTGGACAGACATCTAAAAACTAGGCCACTTGAACAAGCCACTCAGAGGAGCAAATATTACTCTTGTCGATGCAAAACAGATATATTTCTGCAACAAACTTAAGTCAATTTTACTAGTTGAATCGATGTAACATAACTAAGACATTTACTCTCGTAATTGGTAGCCAATTATATATGATAACACCAGAGTTCAATGAGAGACTTTTCTCATGATTTAACTCAACCATTGCTGATAAATGTTAACGATGTTCCAGTGCGATTCCCAAAGATTTATAAAAAATGGCAACATGATTGATCACTGAATATTTTATTCAAAATAAAAGGCGTCACTCTTCGTGAACGGGTTAAAAGGAATTCTCTTAATACCTCTAGATTAACCAAGGCACTTCTGATTTATTTTATTCCGTTTTATTTAGTTAAATAAAGCTCCAGTAAAATTAATATACGTTTTGATTTACGGTTGAAGGTAACAAAGTCATGTATATTGGCCGTAAGTGCCAGGAACAAGGCTCTAACGAAACTAAATTGATTGTTTTATTTTTTACTTAATAATTAAGAATAAAATTTTTAAATATATTACTTTTTTCAACCTCTTGTAAGGCCTAAGTAGGGCCTGAGGGTAAAAAGGTTGAGAACCCTGCAGACCATTATTTAACTAAGGTTATGTTCATCTAACGCGTTTTCTAATCAATGCCACCCTAACATACCATCAAAAAATTTTATTTCTAGAGCTGATATAGATTAATTACACTTATTTCAATTAAAATTCATCTACCATGTAAAATTACAATTATATATCTGATTTATTTCATCCTTAGATTTCTATTTTCTGTCATATTTTGCTCACTATTTGAGCTAGTAAAATGGTTTGGTAACTCGATAGTCTTGTTTAGTCCTCTTAAATCAAATCGTCTATAAAAAGCCAGAAATAATAAAGGACTAAAACTTGAACCATGAATCACCTCCGGTTCTTCCATTTAGAACTGAATCCAACTTCTTTTAAAAATTAAGGTAAATAATATCTACCAAATTTTAATGATTAGTTTTTTCTTGATATCGTAAAAGAATCTAACCCACGTCGGCGCTATGTTCTCATTTTTAACTAATTATTATGCCTTTAATGAATGTTTTATTGACTAGAGGACTCTATCCTTTCACCTTGTCTATGTAATTTTAACTTGATAGGCAAGTGTCTATGTTTTATTCATTGAAGTCAAATACCTCAATTTACGATTAGTACAATGCCTCTCTTGCTATAAACACCTTTCCATCGTAAAGTATAATAGGCCATACAGAATCTTTAATAAGTTGATATAATTTAGATACACAAATACGGCATTCCCAACATTGTGATGAGGGAATTTTAAAAGACCGTTTTTGGAACTTTTTTAGTGAAAATACCAAGTCGAGTAACTTTTATTCTCTTCAGATGAATGAAATCACGCTATATCTATAGTTCTCTTTGGTTTTTAATATTATGCCTAACATGATGAAAATTTACATTTAGCGTTACTTACAAACTATGCAAAATTATTATGTACTCTCAATGTTCTACCTATTTCATAACTCAATCATCGTATTCTAGTTACTATCTTTATTACAACAACATTCATCACTTTCCACTATAATTCCCGTGGTGATCTAGATAATGTGTTTTCCCAAATCGCTGCCAAAGTTTACTTCAACGATTGCTTTTCTGCAATCTGTATCATATTCGGGAATGAAAATCCATCTTTACTTGTGACGTCCTCTCTCCAAAGCTCTTTATATACTTGTCTTATATATAATTAAAAAATATATTGGCGCCAAAAGCATATAGGGCCAAAGTAGTAGATTTGATGTCAAGATGGATGACAGGGACTGAGATCCGACAATTCAAAGGCATCTTTAGTGACTGCATGTTATCTATACACAGTAAGTATTAGAGGAGCAAACAACAATACAAAGGTGACCCAAATACAAAGAAGATTTAGGGA
Source organism: Ceratothoa steindachneri (assembly GCA_963969495.1). NCBI lineage: Eukaryota > Metazoa > Arthropoda > Malacostraca > Isopoda > Cymothoidae > Ceratothoa > Ceratothoa steindachneri. Next base: position 46,989,298 of record OZ018331.1, read on the forward strand.
ACAAAAAGATACTGGAAAATCCTCTTTGCACTAGATGCAATGAAACAAAAAGTGAAGGTGAACAAGGCGACCAAGGAAACGAAAGATACTATAAAGAACATGTTCCCTAGAAAAGCTCGAGAAAAAAAATGCGTCTCATGGCAAAAACTTGAACCTTAGATCTCTGGTTATCGAGAACAGTGCTCTACCTGCTGAGATAACGGGACGAATGTACAAAGTAACATTTCTTTCCAAAGTTAATTTTTCCGTTCGCATCTCCAAAGACAACCGCCCAAGTGAAAAGATTGCTTGCAGGATGGTTTATAAGCCGGAACGTGGTTGATGCTTGCTAGTTTCCACGCCAATCACAACTAGCCAATAGCTTTCGGTCGCACAAAGAAGAGATGCGTTTAATTTGCAGTTTCATATATATATATATTATTTTATTACGATAATTTGGTAAAGTCATTATTCTAAAATTTAGTTTAACTAATGGCAGCTTACCTCCCGAGAATCTAACATTCCCAATTCCCAAAAGCCCGAAAGGTCACGTGTGGCAAAGAGTTAATAAATACGAATATTTCCATTTTCTCTCGAGTAATATCATTACAAATATATTATTGCCTAATTGGGTTATAATTCCGATGTTTCTTGGATTAATATTCGTTTATACAGGAATTTGCTATTCTGAGGCCGATGAATAATTATCCTAAGTTACATGTGCCTCTTTATTGGTAATAGATATTTACATAGGATCAGTTTCGCTTTGATATCTTTATTTTAAGATTATATGCGATATAAAAAGGAAAGATGGGGTAGGGTTAACAATGAATGGACTAAGGAAGATGTAAGATTAAAAGAATGAGTTAAACATTAGGCTATTGATTAATGTAGGTAGCAAATAATGAGCTAGAAAACGACAGGCTCTCATTTGAAGATTATAATCGGTATATGTTCTAATTCTTTGCGATATTTTATCTACAGCGGATGTTTAACAAAGTGCTTAGATATATTTTAACTATTTTTATTATTCTTCGAGTTAACATGGAAGAAGCTTCCCTAGTATTAAAGATTTTATTAAACCAATTTAATCTTTAGGATTCTCTGCAATATTTCTTAGGTTTAGCCCAATACTGGGCCTATTCTTGATAGTTCCGTAGTTTTCGATTGGGTTTTATATCTGGATTTCATTCTTATGTTTCTATTTATAGTAGCAGTGTATCAGGCACAGAAGAGAAACATTTAAGACCGGTGTCTAGGTTTAAGGAAATTGAATTATACCGTGAGAGTAGAGGTCTAAAATACATTCCTGTATTTCAATATGGTAAATTAGTTAAAGAGAAAGATAAGGAACTCAAACTTGAAAAGGAATTAATAGAGTAACCCTATTTCTGTATAGAAAAGCCTTAATTTAAAATAGTTTAAAAAAATACTCGACTGAATTAAAAAAAAGATAAAATATACAAATTATTGCTGGAGAGAAAAAAGGTTATTGGGAGTGACAGTTAAACTACGATACTTGCCTTTCCGACCAGAGAGAGAAAGGTTAAGGTAAACTTCAAAGTACGCATTAATGTTATGATGCGGTTAGTATAACAATGAGTTTCCACTTTCACACACCATTCGGCACACCTGATGGATGCTCTTCATCTACGCCAAGCAGGTGACTGTATCCAATTAACCAATCTAAAGAAGTGTGGCAATTAGATCTTTTAACCTTTACCTTTTCTTTAAGTGGATTAGGAGCGTCTCCTACCTGTATCTGATGCCTCCTGAAGCCGGAGCCTCATTTCTGGCCGAGGGTAACTTTAGAAAGGATAAAAGAAGGAATATTTTTGAACACTGTAAAAAAGTGCAGACATTAAGTATATGTAATTACCACGCAGGCAGGTTTAAAAGGTACGAAGTAGTATGCTATTTTGATAAACACAAGGAAGTTTATATCAATAAATAAAATTTTGCTTTCTTTCACTCGTAAAGTGGCATGAAATCCAGTTTAAATGCCTAATAGAAACTTCAGAGTCGGTCTATATATTTATTAATTATTAGTCAATTGCAAAAAGATTTTAGCCTAAATTTTAGGAAATTGTTGAAAAAGTTACGGTTATTCTCTTTTTCACAAAGAAAATTAGATTTGCCCCAGCTTGTATCTGATAGGTAGGAAGATTTCTGAATTATAGCGAATTTAAATTACTTCTAATTGATTTGTTCCTTGTTTGAAGATATAATTGGATGCCATTTGGAAGAGAAAATTATCCTTCTCGAAGTTTCAGAATTATTTTGGGGTCCTTATTTTAGATAGTTTAAAAAATATTGAAACTCAGTCTCACTCAACAAGGTACTTAAGGTGATTAAGATTTAGTTACTAATTTTTTCAGTTAAATTTTAAATCTAGATTTACAATTTTGAGACAAAATATACAGTAATTTTAAAAGGACAAGTTTCTAAACATCGAATAAACTGTCCTAGCAGAAATATATTTAATCAAATGATATCCAATAGTTCGACTGAATTGTTGGACATACATATGTGGATAAATTCTAAACTGTTTTTATTTTAAGTGTTATGTAGGTGAGCAGAGAGATTATTATTATCTTTTATTAAGTTCTAATATAATATTCTGACAACTTAAAAATAATTTAATTCATTACAAATCTCTAATTAATTCAAGGTCAATCGGTTTTAGTCGTCGCTATTAGGGATACACAGTCTCAGGTTGCAAATTTTTTATTAAAAATATTCTATTCCCCTTCTGACTAATGTAATCACTAATTATTTTCTACCACAAGATCACATGTATAAAAAGGATAGTTTCTGTTTCTAAATTGGTAGTTAAACCTCGGACTTCTAAAGTGGCTTGATTTGTGTGATCATCTAATTATTACTTGTATCTCTCGTCCTTTATCCTTGATGATGGTTATATCTTTTAAAGAATATCTTGCGTTGCTTTCGTGTTAAAGAGTTCAAATCATTTCCAAATATAATTTTAAAGTGAACTAATTCCACCAAATTTTTATCTGCTCACGAATAGCTACATATTGTGGGAACAAAAATAAAATAATAAAAGATCAGAGAGAATTTTTCACGTTTATGTTCAGTTACCTTATCTATTAATAAAATTCTCTGCGAGAGAAAACCAGAGAAAATGTAACACCTGTGTCAACAGTTTTCTATGATGCGATTGGGTGGTATATTATTTTATTGATCTCAGCCCCTTCAGACACAGCATACAATTATAAATATTCGGAATTCCTGGACTTTGTCTTGAAAGTAGACGCTATAACATTTATTTATTTATCTCAAATATGGCATTGACGGATTTCGGCAATGTTTTAAAATTGGTCGCTGATAATAGAGAATGAATTAAAGGATCTGAACTAAATCTTTATGAGGATTAGGCTCATGTTACCTTACCCTGAAAGTTTAGGAAAGATATAAATCTTTAAACTTGGAAAAGTGTGAATCTTTTATATATCAATTGTAAAATACGAGGTTGAGTGTCAGACCTGGAGGCTTAAATATAATCATTCAAAATAAAGATAAATGTTAATCCTAATTTAACTGTTACAAAAAAAAACTTTTAGTAAACTAATAATTGGTTTACAAAAGATTGCCCTTTCTGATATTCATAAGGAATCAGCTACTTTAGTTTGATGAACCTTGGAAATAAGGAAATAATTTTCCCTTCCATAGCCTGAAAACATGGTGGTATGTTGAACTCAGGATCTTAGAATTCCTAGATAAAAGAGGAAATTAAATTGCCTTAAAAAAATCTGCTTGCGTTTCGTTTGGTTGTCGTAGTGACATATAGAGAACAAACTGAGATGAAGGCGAGACATATCTCCCCAATCCTGGCCTTCACACTGAGTATTGTTGTCCTCTAATCTAATCTTCATGAGCTCTCGGTGGTTTCCACCATGTACGATCTAGTATTTTTCCACGAGACCTTAACTTCTGATTATCGACATGTGTCTGAGCTTCTCATTCCAAATTTTAACATGCCTTTACTTTTAGATGTAATTTTATTCCAAGGGCCCAGGGGATTTGTGTATATATATGCTGCTCCTCATTTAGTGTTCACGGATGGCCAGATTTGAGTGCGGCTGTCATAACGTGATCCTCATTCGTATATGTGGCTGTTTAAACAATTATTATATATTTGCTTTATATAGAAACATTACCTGAATGATAGTATTTATGATTGCCTTTTAACTGCTATGGCTGGAATCCAGAAATATGACTCTAAAGCTTATTTTGTCTTTATTGGTGATTTTAATGCTTATCACCAGCAATGGCTGAATTCTATTTCTACGAAGAACCAGCATGGTTCAGCTGCCTTAGACTTTTGGGGGATGGCTAGTCATCCCGCCCGGTAATTTCCAGACGAACCCTCCCATACCTGAGTGCCGAGCTGCCTCCTTAAAACATTTCAAATCGCATTTCAAATCGCAACACCCTTATTTCTTGCTCGAAAGACATGATTTTGACTTCCAAATCCCTTCTCATTTCGCAACCCCTGCAGCCTGCCCTCTCTCCAACGAAGTAGGACCTCAGGCAAACGACATTACAGATGGATCAATTCAGCTTTTTTCGCAGCATATTCCTGCAGAGATTTACACTTGAAAGAGAGCGTTGTGAGTAGTGGGAATGATCCGTTAATCAACGTGGTGGAAGCTAAATTAATTAACTATTCCTTAAGCTTTCCTCAAGCTTTCGTGGTGATCAGACGTGTCCATTCGTTGCTACCCGCTCTAAAATATATTCCAGAATTTACATGCCTGTTTCTTGTTTTTTATAGTGATCTACTAGTGCCTGGATCTTGTGTTTATAATGTTTTAATAGAGAATTTCTAGAACATCATTGTTTTCTGTTTAGAAATTTGTATTGACCAGTCAAATGCTTTAAACTAATCAGTGCAGTGTCCTTGCAGTCGCAAGAACAAAACTGGACACACCTAAGTTTATCTATTTAATTTTATTATTATTATTGTTTGTATTTTTCCATTTTTTTCTCTTACTTCGTTATTCAATTTGATTAAATTTATTCTAAACGCTTCATTTCATATTGTGTTCTGTACGTATTCACTTTGTCGCTTCTCTAAAGTTGACAGTTTTGTGACCCTAGTTCCTGTTTACGCGATATGCTATCTTAAAAATCTCGATTCACCTACCTCCTCTGTATTCCCTATTGTACGAACACATGACAAAATACGTAACTCTCACACAGTCAAACAAATAAAATTCTTCTCACTCTTCTCCTTTTATCTCTGCAAAGCAGAGTATCTCCTCTTTTTTTATTATTTTTTTTCTTTTACCTCGTTGCATATTTAATTGAATTACATTTGGTCCCCTTGTTCCATCATTGACAGAACCGTTCCATGTGCGTGAATTAATCTCTGCACTGCTACTCTAATATTATACAGATTGTCGAAGTATGGCCAAGTGTACAGGAATATGCGCACACAGGCTGTAAGGTAGGCCAAGCAAGGTGACAACTGTTATTTTTCTAGGAGTGCGATTTGAATAGATAGAGGCAGCCGCATGACCAAGGAATATACCAAACACAACGACAAAAATAGATTTTAATACACACTAAATAAAAGGCACAACAATAAATATCGATATATATGGGTACATGAATAGGACAGAATTAGGTTCCGAATACTAATTAGATAACCTGGGTTATTGAATGGTTATATTGGGAGATTTAGGGTAGTGAGCGATTTAGTTCCTTTGAACCTTGAGAGTAAAGTGGGGCAAATTAGGGGGAGGTCTTGGTGACCTTGATTATTCACGGGATGTAGCAACAAACCAGCGGGGGTTGGGGCGCCCCATATTTCTCGAAATTAGGTTTTGCGAGATGCGGGCCTCTTGTCCTCAAGAGTTCACGGAAAGAACTTCAAAGGGGGGGGGGAAATGACTTCTCCAACCTCGGGTTGTGCGAGCTATCGGACTTCTTGTCCTCAAGAGATCACGGGAAGAACTTCGAAGGGGGTAAGGGGGGGGAGATGACTTCTCCAACCTCGAGTTGAGCGAGCTATCGGACCTCTTGTCCTCAAGAGGTCACCGGTCGAACTACGAGTTGGAGGGGATGACTTCACACTCGGCTTGAGTGAGCAAACGGGCTTCTTGTCCTTAAGAGGTAACCGGAAGAAATTTGAAGAACGGCTTCTACAATCCTTGATCCGAAAGCAGTTGAGAAAGGCTGACGTTGCCTCACGAAAGGTCTTCCTCACCCGAAGATACGCGTGTGATGTCCATCTCTTTCAGAGCTTGCGACCCTCACTCAGACTTCTCGGGAGAGAGCTTCGTTGAATTGAACTCCTTACGGGGAGGTGTTGTCTAACCAAATCTGTTTGTAATCCTGGCGAGGGTGCATATATACCCGCTGTTCTCCAAAATACGGAGAGAAAGAGACCTCTCGACCCTCATTATCGGCCGTGACAAAACGAACGTCTCCTTGCGGGAAAGTGTCAACGGCAGGGATCAGCGGGCCAGACGGACGACCAGTGGCTGGAGCTATAAAAGTTGTTTGCGGCGAACCTACAAAATAATATTAAATTTCCCGACCCGAGGGGTGGGGGGTGGAGGAAAGATTGAGACGGTGGGGAGGTGGCCTTAATTTCAGTGTCATGCCCCATGTAAATTTTGCGGAGACCTTGCGGCAAGTCCAAAAAGGGTGAAGTCGGAGAGGGGGGGGGGAGTAACGGCTCGCTTTCTCTCCCTAAGTAATATCTTAGGAGGTGGAGAAATAATATTATTCTAAGGGATACCTCTACACTCCTCTCTATCCAAAGACATTTTTACAGCACAGAACACTTTGGAGCGAAATAAATGTGTACAATTTCAACGTTTACCAACAGAAGAAAAAAAAATAATACTAAACTAGATTTACATATGTGTAACGCAGATAGCTTAATATATAGATACGCACACACAACATCACAAGGCCAAAAAAAAAGAAGAAAAATAATATTTACAAAAATTAATCAAACGTAAATTTTACTATACCCTAAGGGGGTTTGAAGAGGGTCTTCTCTTGGATTCTTACTCAAGCTATCGGCTAGGCAGTTGTCGGTGCCTTTGACATACAAGATCCGAAATTGGTACTACATGAGTGTAGGCCCCAGCGCATTAAACCGCCATTTTGGCTCTTACAGCTTTTTAGGTACGACAGGGATTTGCGATCACTTTCGACAATAAATTCTTTACCTATGAGATACATCCTAAACTTACGAATAGACCACACTATGGCTAACGCTCCAAGGTCTATGGTGGCATACGCCTTTTCGCTATGGGACAGCTTCCCGCTAGCATATCCTACAGGTTATTCAATTCCATCGTCATCATATTGGACGAGAGCACAACATAGGCCATCCTGGGAGGCATTGGTATGAACATCGAATGTTTTATTAAGATTCGGTAATCTCAAAATAGGGGTAGAGATTAGTTTGTCCTTTATCTGGTGGAAGCGATGTTCGCGGAAGGAATCAAATTGACTGGATTGGGGGCCGTTCTCTTAGCATGTCCTTAAGGGGCGAGGCTATAGCAGCAGCGAAATTCGGCACAAAACGACGATAGCATGACACGGGAAAGACTTCCTATAAGGCAAGCAATTGAAACCTCTCATTAGGAGCAAGATTGAAGTTTACGTTCAAGTCGGAATTAGGCTCCGCTTGGGGGAAAGGAAGAGACGGCAGGAGATCCTCATCGTTTGCTTCTAAGCACATAGTTTGGCCTAGACGAACGGGTTAAACGGGATAGGAGTGCCCCTCGCATGAAGGGGGACAAATATGACCTATTAGGTTGATTGTGACCTGGGTGAAGGGCTCGGCCACTCTCGGGGTCTTTTGAAGCGGGGTGGGGGCTACACGCCCTTTGGAGGTGATCTTCTGGCAAAGGTCAAAGGACTTCCAGAAGTCGATAATTTCTTTGGCCGTTCCTGGCCAAGAGAAATATTTAAAAACTTGCTGTGACGTTTTGTTATGGCCGAAATTTCCGGCCATTAGGCCATCATTAGCGATCTTTAGAACGCGTTCGATATTCGTTTTTGGCATACACAACGCGTTGGTCGGGGAGGGTCTCCGGTTCAACATAAGAATGGTATACTAACGCGTCCTTAACTGGGTATTCGATCTCCCGATCGCCTCACACCGTTTCAGTCTCCTTCTTCCTCTCTTTTTTCCGCATGGGTTGTAATGCGGGGGGGGGGCAATTCTTCTGCGCCTCAGCACATTTAACATTGTTGGGAGGTCGATGTCTGGGGACGATAGGGGTTTCGAAAGCGATTCATCGTTCTCGGCATGGGCCCTGGTAACGCCCGGCTGAGAAATTGGGTTTTGGGAGAGCTGTGCGCTCTGTCCAATGAGGACGGTGCAGAATTTCATTGGAGCCGCAAATAAATCGGCCAAGCCGGTGAAGTACTGGTGCTCAATATGGCACCGTACCACTGGGAACCTGGTGCCAAGACCTAAAATGTCAAGCACCAACGCAAACTTGTTATGATGGGCACTTACGGAAGTAGTAGTTTGTCGGAAACTACTATACAGGTGGAACCTGTATCTCTAATGAAGGTTGACACTCGGCAACCATTTACAGCGCCATTTTCAAACTGGAGCCCACCGGGGGAACTCTTATTGAACAGGAAATTTACCTGTTGGTCCATGGGAGAGGGAGCAGGGGCTGCTGGCGATGCGGCTGGTGGATTAGGCGAGAGGGCAGCAGAGATTTAATGGACCTGGTGAATCGACGAGGTCCTCATTTGAGGAATTTTCTGGGCAATTGTAACTCAAGTGCCCAGGGGTGCCAAACGTAAAGCATAGAATTAGACTACGGGGGCAGTTGATAGGCGTTGAGGGGAGTAACGGGGGCTTCATATCCTTTTGCTCTCGCACAAGTAAGGCCTGTACTTGCTTGGCGCCTGCACTTTTACGAAGTCGTTGTTGCCCTTTAAGGGGGTGTGGGTTAAACCAAAACTTGTGTTTAAGGGAGGGAGGAGGGTTCTTATTGACCTCCTTGGGGTAGAGGTCGTGACTGGAAGCGTGAAGTTCTGCTTCTTCCACAAATTCCTTGAAAGTGGACGCTTTTCTCTCCGCTATCAAGGCCTTTATTTCTCGAGGGAGGGTCGACATCAGTTGATCCCTTAGAATGAGGTCAATTAGCGACTCATAATCATCTGATACTTGGATGGCATCCAGCCAGAATTGGAAGTTACGCCGAAGCATGAATCCAAATTGCTTGTATGTTTGGCCTGGCTGAATTCACGCCGAACGGAATCTAACCCTATAAAATTCTGGATTCATGTTAATAGCAAAAAGAAGTCCTGCCTTTAGGGTTGAATAATCAAGGATGGCCTCCATAGGGAGCAAAATTAATATATGTCGTGAAGACGAGGATTCAAGAGTGGAAATAACCGGAAGACATCATCCGATTCTAAGTCCCAATTGTTGAATTCGAAGATCTTCTTGAAGTATGTTAAATAAGAGCAAAAGTCTTCTCCATCTTTGTATGCGGGGAGTTTAAATTCGGGCATTTGAGCCTCCTCACTTTGAGGTTATACGGAGTTTATCTCTTCTTGGTCACGGCTTATCTCCCTCTCATTCTGCCTATTTTTTTCATTCTCTTCTGCTTCTCTCTGTGCTTTTCTTTCTTCGACTTCTGCTTTTCTTATATCTTTTTCTCTCTGTGCTTTTCTATCTTCGATTTCTGAATCTCTCTGTGCTTTTCTTACTTCTTCTTCTCTTTGTGCTTTTCTTTCTTCGAATTCTGTTTCTCTTTGTGCTTTTCTTTCCCCACATTCGATACGTTCCTCTTCCTGGACGTAAATGATTAAATCTTACCCAGATAAGCCTGGGATCTGCCTTTGTTTATAAATGCGATCAAATGAAGACATCCTGGATATGCTACTTCCGGCCTTTGCGCATGAAAAAGCTGCCAGAACTATCGAAGCTTTACCAAAAACAAATATAATTTCTACTACGACAAAAATTATTAAAATTCCTAGTAAAAATCGGGCAAACTCACACAAAAAAAATAAATAACTAACTAATGGGGAAATTTGACTCACAGCACAAAAAAAATGGCGGTTACTATTACCGCTTAGCTAGTGTCCTCTTTTAAGAAACTAGAAAAACTGTAGACACACCACACAAGAATGGGCTTAAAAAATGTTTTCTACCCGTTAATCAAAACAAAATTGTCCTAAAATATTGGTGTTTCAGACATTCTTGGTAATGCAGCTGCTATCAATTGAACTTAGTGCTTTAATATCAGGCGGGGTAGACCGTAAGCCTGACGCCAAATTATATAAATATATATACATATATATATATATATATATATATATATATATATATATATATATATATATATATATATATCTTTATGTCAAGGTATGGCCAAGTGTACGGGAATATGCGCACACAGGCTCTAAGGTAGGCCAAGGAAGGCGACAATTGTTATTGATCTAAGACTGCGATTTGAATAGATAGCAGCAGTTGCGTGACCAAGAAATATACCAAACACAACGACAAAAATAGATTTTAATACATACTAAATAAAAGACAGAACCTTAAATATAGATAATTATGAGTAAATGAATAAGACAGAATTAGGTCCTGAATACTAATTAGATAACCTGGGTTATTGAATGGTTATAATGGGAGGTTTAGGGTAGTTAGTAATTTTGTTCCTTTACTTCTCGAGTTTAAAGCAGGGCAAACTTGGAGGAGGTCTTGGTGACATTGATTACTTACGGGGAGTAGCCACAAACCAGCAGAGGGTATGGCTACTTTCTCTAACCTGTCCTCAAGAGGTCACCAGAAGAACTTCGAAGAGGATGAGGGAGGTAGATGACTTCTTCTTCTTTAACTTCGGGTTGAGTGAGCTATCGGGCCTCTTGTCCTCAAGAGGTCACCGGTCGAACTACGAATTGGAGGGGATGACTTCACACTCAGCTTGAGCGAGCTAACCGGCCTCTTGTCGTCAAGAGGTACCGGGAAGAACTTTAGGGGACGGCTTTTCCAATCCTTGACTTAAAGGCAGTTAAGAAAGGCCGACGTTGCCTCACGAGACTCTTCACCCTGATCCGTAGATACGGGTGTGATGTCCAGTTTTAAGACTTCTTGTGAGAGCGCTTTGTTGAATTGAACTCCTTTCGGGGAGGTGTCGTCTAACTAAATCTATTTGTAATCCTGGCGAGGGTGCATATATAAGCGCAGTTCTCCAAAACAGGGAGAGAGAGACTTTCGAACCCTCTTTATCGGCCGTGACAAACCGACCGTCTCCTTGCAGGGAAGTGACAACGGCAGGGATCAGCGGGCCAGACGGACGACCAGCGGTTGAGGCCATAAAAGCTGTTCGCGGTGAACCTACAAAATAAATGTAAACTATTTCGACCCATGGGGGAGTGGAGGGAAGATTGAGACGGCGAGGAGGTAGCCCTAATTTCAGCGTAATGCCTCGGGTAAATTTTGCGGAGCCTTGGCGGCAAGTCCCCTAATGGGTGAAGTCCGAGGGGGGGGGGGTGAGTAATGGTTCGCTTTCTCTCCTGAACTAATATCTTAGGAAGGGAGAAAATAATATTATTCAAGCTGATACCTCTACACAGATTTAGAATCATTTTCTATTTTACTTGGAATTTCAGCTTGAAATTTACATCAGATTCCTCTTCTGTTTCCTATTTGTACACACACACAAACACACTTTCGGTCATTCGTCTTGATAATCCTAGGAAGCCTCCAGTTTCTTTGACCGTGATAATATTCCAAATCCGCTCCCCATATTCTTCAGGAAAAGTTACTTAATTAATTTGTAGGGTTATACAAGGCAACATTTAACTGTGATAGATGAATGGTTTTATCCAATGTTAGAAAATACGAGTCATTTCTTGTTCTATTAAGAAGGTTACAAAAACTATGTGTAAAGTGTCTACATATTTTTTAGATGATGTGGACATTTCTGCACCGCTGACACCCATTTACTCCAATCCTGTCAGGTTTTTGTGCTAAGTCAATTTTTAAAAACTTTGATCTTAAAACTTAATTGATTACATGTTTATGATATTTTCGGTTGAATATTTCTGAAATTTCTCATCCGAAGTAGGTTTTTAAGATCAAATTCTTCGTTTTCTAACACAAGTTATTAGTTAAATTTCAAAATAAATTATTAGTGTACATTGACTAGTCGACATACTTGTATATTTAGGTGAGTACATGTAAATTGAATATTAGGTCATTTTTTTCAGAATTCAGGCAATAAAAGTCCGTTGATTCGAACTTCTAAGATGCTCAGTGTTAGAGATGTTTCTATTCAAAGTCCAACAGTAATCACCTTTTATGTCTACATTCCATTGAGATTTCAAAGTCTATGTTTCTGCTGAGCTGATGGAGTTGATAACCGTCAAAGATCCCAGCGTTCAACTTCTTCATGGTCAATCCTGGAAAAGTTTGGCACAAGTAAGTGAATCAGTCACAATCCCTGTCCAAGGTTTTGGCAAATTGTTGGATAAAGCCAAGCATGATATGCAGCGGTGGGAAGAGCATTGTATATCTGACCTCAGATGGTTTTTCATGACCTTCTTTGCTCAGCATAAACGCATTTCTCTCGGACAGACTAGGCCTTCTTTGTGCACTTCTGAGCTCGTTGCCTTGATCCACGTTCGTAGAAAGCACGTCTACTTTACTTTCAGCTTAGTCCAGAAAGTGAATTCTAAAAAGGGAAACTGGTTGCATTCGTGCAGCATAACACTTTTCAGCGATCAATTGCTGCGGTCACTGAACAGTCTCTATTCTTTAAGTTGGTAATGTGGTATTCTAATCTTGTGCAGAAGCTGCGCAATGTCTGTACAGTGTACCGTCTTTCTTTTTAGAAAAATAACGAAGGTCTCTTGATGCATGTTGCGTTAGAAGGTGATGCGATGTCAGAAATAAAGTTTTTTTCCTTTAATCTGGTTGCTAATTGTTTACTAGAGGATAGGGAACTAGTTCACTTAGCTCCTTTTGGAAAACAGTATGTAGACCATTATCGTCAAAAAACACTCCTTGTTCCTCATTACCTTTAACACTGGAGAATTTTCGTCAATAAAATCAGAAAGGTCTCTAAACACAGGAAATGGTTATTCATCAGAATGAATTACGTAGATGACGAGATGCTGATTAAAGATTAGGATACTTGAGGCTATTCTAGGTCTTTCTGTTGATCACACTATTATCAATATCGCAGAAGTAGAAGTCATTGCCATAGTTTTTCGTATTCCTCCAAACCATGAGAATTCCAAACTTCACACAACTCCTCTTGCCTTTGGTCCAAAGACGCTGATACTCGTTGAATGTTTTGCATACTATGTGCCGCGCCCAAGCTGTATTCTAGTCACTAAGTTTAAAACCAAAATACACAGGTTAAGCCCGTTTTAAGAAACTTATGACTGGGATCCTGTTAGGAACAATAGTGTATTCACGGCCGATCTTGCAGCATTCATCGGGCTTATTTTCTCAAGATCTTCCGGCAGAATCCATTTCATTCACATGCAAAAGAAAAATCTTAGTTAATCAAATATTGCCGCCTTTAAACTCTTCAAAATTCTTTAATTTTAAGCAATAAGAAATATTTTGCATCATATAAACAAAAGATACCCGTACATTTGAAAAAGCACCATGCGATGATAAATCTAAAAGTTGACCTGATTAGGCTCAATTAAAGTGAATGTTTGATATATGACTTTAAAATGTCCTAACTCAGCTAAAAAAATTAGACACTAAATGTGGTGTTGGCCAGTGTAAGAGCTCCGTTGCATTTTTGAAGAGTGCTAAATCATTTGCTAAGTCATTCAGTTGCGCTTGAAGAAAATGAAATTATGTTAAGCACATGGTTATTTTGTATTAGATGAGTAGTCTTCGGAATCTGAGACATGTCTTAAATCGCCTTATCAGATTTGTTGCTTTCATCTTCTGAAGAGGCATAGCAATTAAAAGCAGGAAGTGGAACTTCCTCATATTGCGGGGTAGGTTGATTTGCAGAATAAATACTGGGATCGGAGATTTATACTTAATTATCTTGCCAACACCTTTAGTGTTAATTAAACAAATTAAAAGTTAGTTATGTAGTCTCTTAGCTCTTGCCGTAGCATGGGGTTTGTCCAGTTATAAAATCTGTACTTGTAATTATGACACAAGGTCTGTAGAGCCCACTAAATGGGTTGGTCTTCACCTTTGCGGCACAAATGGGTAACTGCTACGGATGTAACATAATGCATTATGCATTCATGTCTACTTAAAAAAGCCATCATTAGATGTTATAGAAAACAAGAATAGGGTTAATTTCAGAACACTCATACATTTCCCATAGTATAATTGCTCAAGCATTAGGTTAAAAATCTAATTAGATTTAGTTGAAAAATACCCTGCAAACGAACATGAGGAAAAATGTTCCCTATTATCAGCAACATAAAGTTAATTTCCAATAATGCTATATTTGGATCTCTTATTTGTTCTCCAGACTACTTTTTACCTGGATCTGATAAAAAAAATTGGTCTAAAGAAAAGTAAATCAATGTTATCTCATCTACACATTTGATGGCATTCCTCTGTTTCTGCCAAGATATATTACTATAATGTGACTCAGCAAAGGTTGCCTGTCCACATACATTTATATTTTGATCTCAAACATTCGTATCCACAAATAACTGCATATGTTATTAGAAAACCATAATTGGTGCATTCATCACTATTCGAACTTCTCTAGTCCTTGTTTTTTTATGAAAAAATCAAAAAATGCCCTATCTGGCCATGATACAGCAAAGGAATTCAAAAATCCAGAATCCACAAACAGTCAAACATACAGATATGGTTACATAAACTCCTCAGAACTCTGTTAGTCGAAATAATAATTGGCTAGTAAAATTAAAAATCTCTATAGGGAGTCAATTTAGGAGGTTTTACAAACCTAAAGAATTTGATGTGGATCCGGATCATGATAGAGTTTGTGAGATCCAACCAAATATATCTATATTTAGAGATAATATTTTACCAATTGATGGAACATTAAATAATAATCATAGAAACTAGACTGACACCAATGTGTATCGAAATGTACAATGTTACCTCAGAAAGAAAACAATATAGGTTTTATTTAAAATTCACTAACTACTGTTTTTTGATGCGACGAGGTGGTTTCCAGAATGAAGGAGTTATAAACTGTTCTTAATTGACATAGGGCTTTCTTGCACTTGGATGGAGGGCGGCATTTGGAGGAGTGCGAGTCCTATTGCCATCAATTCACACACGTGGCTCTCCAGAGGGAAATTCTCTCTAGAAATTCGGATTCAGTCTACCATTCCGGAAAAAAGGTTTTGATAACAATGGCGTTAGCTGGAATTTGCCCTCTCCGAGATCCTTACTGTTTTCACTCCGTAAGAACAGATACCACACATATTGTTGAGGCATGCGTCGTTATCACCCAGATTTTTGGGAAGTTACAGACCACAATTTAATTACCTCTGAATAAAATAACAACTACCCCGAAGTCAGTTCCATGGCCCTAACAAGGAAGACAAAGAAAGATTTTCTATCCCTGAGTAAGTATCTAGTCACTAGGAAGATCCTCCTTCTCCCTGAAGAGAATTCATCCCTACAGGTCGAACTTTATTTTAGGGTAGACCTTGTTTTACATAATTAGAATATAAGATTTAGTCGGGTTGGATTTAATTTTTATAAGGTATAACAACTTTTCCAAAATAAAAGAATTAGGACGGCCAAAGTAAAGCAGTTCGAGAAAAGATCCACCGAGGAACTATGGATGGGCGAAGAAACTTGTAATTATTCCTAAAAAGTATTTACAGAAAGTTTTTGATGAGCACAATTTAAGTTATTCAATATTGTTAATAGACTAATTACAAGAATGAAGTGAGTTTTGATGATTTTTGCCTGATAAATTATATATATTTTCATTTCTGTCAAAATTATTTCAAAAATAGTATGTCTAACCTATAATTTATACTTTTCAAATTTCCACTCATTTTCAGATTAATTTCAGGAGCATCCATCTCTCCTGGAACAAGAAGCTAGATATAATACTGCAACTGGCTACATACAAAAATATTTAACTTTATCCCTCCATAAGAAATGCACCTGATTAAAAATATATTAAAATGATCAGAAGTCTACTCTGGGCAACAATGAGCTTAGTTATTTGCATAAAGTATCAATATCAAACTACCGGAAAACTGGATTGAAACTGAAATGCTAGACAGCTTTCTTTCAAAGGCCAGAAGTGACAATTGTATGAAGAGGTACAAGCTTGATTGGAGAGTATGTCAGGCTTTTTGTTAACTTACCTTTGAATTTACAATGAGCTACGACTTGTATAATCAAGGCGCATCGATCGACTCTCATTATTGCTGAGAATGGAATCAAACGAGTTGGAGCCATAACATCTTGTAAAAGAACATTCACAGCTTCGTTCCATATAGTTATCCATCGTGGTAACACTTTAACACCAATGGTAATTTCGAACCTAGTAACTTTCTGTATAGTTTTATATGACAATGGCCTCTTGGATGCATTGAAGCATCATATCTATCTGGATGTATGAGAGAGGAAAAGTTCATTTATCTTTATGAAATATTTGATCAATTACTAAGCACAACTAAGCAAACCCAGTACTCTTGCTTCAAGAACTAGCAGACTACTGCATAAAAAATGAAGTAATTCTTATCACATTCTACCTTTACAGTTTGCAGAAATTTGAAATCTGGCTAAAATCGTCTCTTGGATACGCTCTTAATATCCCTGAAGTTGATAAATTAGAATATTTTTTTATTATACGAGACCTGAAAATTAAATACATCCACATCCTACTGAGATCAATAGACGTTACACTACCACCGAAGTTTCTCGAGATCCTCCCCATTCATTTCAACTTGGAACAAACCCTAGGAACCTAATTCCACAATATGTTTCAACAATAAGATTAGAAAGTTAGAAAGTCTACATTCCGAAGAAAAAGAATTTTGAAAATTGTGTTTATATTTTATTTTGAAAAAGCACAAAGCTGCAAAGGGAACCTTATACTGAAGACTCTCGTAAGACATCTGCAAATGATAAGAGGGGATTCTTGTTTATTTTGTGCAGTGAAAACTGTGTAGGCTGTAACCAAGGTTGAAAAGAGATGCCTCGAATGGTTCCATGAGAATTGTAAAAAAGGAATAATTGTTATTTATGCCACTTATGTCATTTTTATGTAGAATATTATTTAAAAATAACAAGTGGTAGTACACTATACAAATTAGAGGAACCAGGAATAGTACCTATTATGATTCGGAAAAGGTTTGATTTTATTGATTTGGAAAAAGGGTGGGTTTGTGTGTAAAATTGCGCTTTATCACTTGAACAATTTTATTTTTATTCAAATATTTACCTTATTACCTCAATTAAATTGTTAATAGATGTTACCAGTAGAGTATGGTTTCCTTTGATTTTATATTTGTATAAACTTATCTAGGAAATGTAATTACATACCCACATTTGTATAAATACTTTTCAAAGACTTGGCACTGTATTTTCTTTTTTTCTATAAAAATGAAACTATTTAGAATTCTTCTGTTCAATATTTATAATCCTAATCAATAGGACCTTTAGGCAGCCAAATTTATTCCCGTTTTTTCAATGTAGTTTTTAATTGTGACAAAAAAATAAAAGTATTATAATATTAGCTCTAGTCTTCCCTACTCATCCTATTGTTTTGCAAGAAAGCCGCAAAGAAAATATTATAGTTAGCCCGTAACTCAGAATATGATGGCATCTTTTAATTAAAATTCATTGCGCATGATGAAAAATATGAAAATATAAAGATCAAAGGTAAATTTGAATAAAACGTTAACTTCAATTATAGACTGCGCGAAACTTTTCCTTGGGAGAGAATCGAAATGAAAAGAGGAGGAGGCAGCTATCAAACTTCATCGAGCGCATAGGGCAAAAAGCAAAGAAGATTAATAACATTCTCAATGTTCCATTAGTATCGCTTTCAATAAGACAAAGGTAGAATTAACTATAGCTTCCACAGCTTAAACTTTTAAAAAGAAACTTAAGTTTTAAAGGTAGTAAATTAAACTTCAAGCTGTCCGCTGAACTTACCACAAAAATTCAAGGAGCGATGACCTCCTGAGATATGAAAGAGATATCATCAACGAGAACCTCTAATGGACATATATCGCGTCGATCGAGAGGCAAAAGTGAAAAATGATCTATCTGCACATGAAAAAATTAATAACTCTCAGAAGGGTTTAAAAAAAACAGAATATCTTTGCCAAAAGAACTGTAGCAAGCGTTTTTATTATATCAATGATAATAAGAATCTGAAAAAATCGCAATAGAAAAATACACAATTTTGTATAGAGTAATCTAAAAAACTTACAGCTGCTTTATTTACAGTCTCCTGGGATCGGTTTTCCCTAAGAACGTGTAATTACTTTCTTCAGCTCATTCATAAGTTTCCAATCTATATTCTATTTTATTCTTTATAATGACTTATTTTTCCTTATAAAGGCTTAAACCATTCTTAGAATAATTTAAATGAGCCGACTTGTGTTGGCATATCCAAAGTTTCTGGGGATCCTTTCGGCAACCAGCTGACAGTACAAGAGGCGCAGACCTAGAAGATCACACCAGATCCACATTTACACCTATGTGTCTCACAAATTGGCACACCCACCCTTAAAGCCTACGCATCTCCAAGGGTTTCCGGGTCTAACTAAGTTTCCAAAGATGGGACTGCAATTGCTGACAATAAAAAGCCACTATCATGATGCCCCACGGCTAGAAGACGGGCTCTTGCTACATAGTCTGCTCTCTGTTTGGACAGAGCAAGAAGTATTTCCCAACATTTCTGCTTTAATCGGTTCTTATTTTCAGGCTCAAAGGCATTGTATACAAGTGTCTCCCTCCAGAATCTAGTATGTCCAGCCCCCCTGTCCATTTGAGCTAAACCGGTGAAAGAACAACACGCATTAAAAGGTTAACGGAAAGCAAGGAGGATATGTACCCAGGGAGAGCAATGTCTTGTTTCAATCCTATTTCTAAGCCACCCAACCCAATTGGGAGAGTGGCCTGAGTCTATGAATCCCTTGAAAAATAAATGTTGATTAGTTTGGAGACATCATCAAAAAACTCCAATGATGTTACCTCCCTGTAGGGGGGAGAGAATCTCAAGATGTACTGTAGCTTAGGTAATGGGAATGTATTTTTTATTTGGGCGAAAGCTTGTTGTCGACCAATTAATTGGAGGCGCAATATCATTTCTTTTTTGGCTTTAAGTTTTATGTTTATTGACTGTGTGATTGCTTCCCCAGTGATGTGAGAGCCCAATACAGACAAATTCCCGGAAGCCACAAACTTAACTGTGAAATTTTTGAAAAATGCTTTGAGTACCATCATCATTTATGTAAGTCAACTCATATTTTAAGCTATTAATCACTTGCCCTATTTTTTAAATTCAGTAATGATAAACTGAAGGTAATCAAAAACCTTTGGGGGGTATGAGCAATTGAACCATCGTCAAGGAACAGACATTAAGCACTGATTTTAGGCTTTTAATAATCTTATCTATACTAAGTGAAAACAGTACACGTTCCAGTGGGTCTCCCTGTTGTTAGCCAGTAGCAGAATTCAAAGTTTCAATGCCATATAAGAGTTAAGTTGGCCTGGAGTATACTTGATTTAACATTTTACTTGAAGAAGGCATCTGCTCATAGGCGACCCCAAGGTCGTTTATTCAAATTGACCTTCAAAAGGACCCGCCCTGATTCATCACTAGTCAAATATTCCCGAGCTTAATGGACAGCCGTCTTACAACCTCCCCAGCTGAACTGGTCAGAGGTGAGCACCTAAAGCCGAGACACACGTTGCAGACCCAGCTTGGACGCAAGGCGACGGAAGGTAGACCCCAGAGCAATCGGGCGCAAACACCCCCAGCACTCTTACCGGGGCACCACGTGATGCTCCATAAATACATGCGTTATGCCATCAGGCACCCCATCTTGCAAGACCGAACTAACAAAATTGGTCAAATTAAACAAATGTCGTACTCCCGCCTCGGCGGTTTCACGACCCAAAAAGATTTAAGAAGCCTCGAAGTTAACCCATAAGGCCCTCCTCATGAGCCTGAAGGAAAAGGAAAAATTTTTTTTTTACCTCATCGCATAAACAAGAAGATATTGGGGATAGGCGAGCAAGCAATAAAACAGAACTGAGCTGAAGCGCTTGCCCTCCCCTTCTACACCTAAACATCCCATTCCTCGGTACTCACAGAGACGGCGTGCTATTTCTTCCCGTTTCATGTTATGCAGTACTTTCACGCCTCGATAGATGTATAGTAACCACTGAAACTCATATATTAGTAGGTTTTTTCAAATATATAAAGAGGATGAAATGATACTGGATTTCATAATGGAAAAGAAAGCCATTTAGAAGATTTCCTGAAATGAATTAAGGTTAGGAATTATATTTTTGCGCAAATGGTGAGAGACCCACAAAATTAAAAACATTCTGATGTCAAGTAAAATGCAAAAAAATGCTTCTAATAAAAGTTTAAATGGGAACTATTTGCCTTTTATATACACCATAAAATGGTCTTAAAGTAATAAAAATATGGAAAAAAATTCTGCACTTTTACATCAAAATTAGGACTCCTTGGTGTATTAGAAGAAAAAATGACATTCTCACATTTGAAGGCTATTCTATTTTAGGTGGATTGGTTCTATTTTATTAGAGCGGACTTGATTTAAAGAAACCAAGTTCAATACCTCAAACATACATATTTGCCCAACAGCAGTCTTTTAAGAACCCTATCGTATTTCAGACCAGGTAGTTTTCATTTCACAGGTATCAGAATGAAATTGATAATAAATAAATCATAAGCGTCACTTAGGCATTCGAAAAGCCGAACGTAGTTAATGTAGACTCGAATAGAAACTCGCGCCGTTTGAGGAAGAAGGTTTATGTAATAAGGGTTACCACGAAAGGTTTCAGTATAATTATTGTCATCGAAACATCTTTGAGAAGGAACTTTATTAGTGAGTTTATATTATAGGAATATAAATTTCTTAATAAAATTAGGACAAGAATAATTATCACGGGTGTATTTTATATTAAAAATTAGATATTAACACGATAATAAAGGATATTAATATGAATATAGGTGCACACGTTTTTTTAGTCAAATCGAGATCTATCACCTCACAATTAATCTCCTCGTTTTAGTCAAGAAAGGGTTAAATGCGGCTAGGTTAATATCCCAAAATATATTATAATACATCCATATCAGACATGGAAGGAAAGCAGGTTGCTAATGTTATTAGTTAGAAACTTATAAATGTTCTAAATGTTACAAGAGACAAATTTTGAGGAAGCTCTGGCAACAATAGCCATTTATATTTTTATTTTCACCAGTGATGGCTAAAATAAAGTACTCATTTTTTTAGAACTAAGCATGTTGTTTTTTATTTATTTAGAGCTACTACTTGATTTACAACAGCGCTACGGATAAAATGGGAAGTTAACCGAACCTATACAATTTTAAATGCGAGTATAAAGAGATAGCTAAGTAGATCCGTGAATAAAAGAGTGTTGGAATCCAATGCGATCCTAAGAGTTTATATAAAAAGGTTAATAATAGTAACCTGGCCACCTCGCGCAGAAATTGAGGAACCAAAGTTCTGTTAAAGTACGGAAGGTAGAAAAAGTCAAAAGCGTGTAAGATATATATAGCCGCAGGTCTTCCTTTAAGGATTGGAGCCGAACAGAAAAACAATTAGGGGTCCTGGGGCTAAGAAGGGAGTAAATCATTTAAAGAAGCCTTCTTTCTCAAGGACGATTCTAAGGGGTGCACCAAGCTATAACCCGTTCCTAAGTATCAATGCAATTAATGAACAATTCATAGATTTTTTTAACGTAAAAGACAGCATAAATGTACTTAAAATCCAAAAAGCAATTATATTTGAAAATACAAGTACTCTTTGTATATATTTATATAACCGAAAACAAAATAACTGGTGAAAATAAGGAAAGAGCGAGGTAAAGAAATGTGTCTGCCAAATTTCCCCGTAAAGAAATAGAAAGAAAATTGGCAAAATCCTTGTAATAAGCTTGTGAACAAATCAATTAATAAATAAATTGTTACGAGAGATTTTAAAGTGGCAAATGCGACCATATTTAATAAGAAATAGCAAAAATTCAAGCCTTAACGTCTTCAACGTGTAGCAGCTTACCTCAAGTGTGATCTGCGAGCGCCATCGCCACTATAATAACTCGCACCTCTGAACCCTTTTATTCCCTATTAAGAAAAAGGAGATCATTTTATTTACTTAATCATAGACTCTAGTCTGGTTTCATCCATCTGAAAAATACATCGAGTACCCCCACGAGAAACGATATCCTCACAGAGTATAATACACATTATTATCCACATTTTCATCGATCAGCCTCTCCCACACTTATTTACATAATCGAGCGACAGATTTACGTGAGCTCGAAATCTTTCTCACTTACTGAAACTTAATCTCGTCTATTCTCTTTCGTTGATAGCAACATTCTTAGATTGTTGGGCATTTGGAGTCTAATATCTTAATTAACGATTGCCAGCATGAAACTAAATAGAGTTAGCCTCAATTTTCCAGGAGTTATTTGACATTCTTATTCATAGGAGGCTCCTGATAAAGGTAATGGTTTTGGGAATAAACGTAGATGTACTAAAGAGTTCCGAAAATGTGTTAGCAACCCGAAGACAGAGAATCGTTTTAAATACAATTAACTCAAGCTAGAATTAGGTGACTACCGCTGTCTCTTGTAATTAGTTCTTGAACGATCCTTTTTCTTATCTATTTTATTAATCTTAAGAGTAATTAATTTGGAAAATTTACAATTTCACGAAAGATGAAAGATTTGAAACTACAGCAAAATAGCGCGTGACCCATAAATTTGTCAAGGAATTAATTTTCTTTTAAGAATGCGTTATTAATGTTTTTAACTTTTTCCAATTTGATGCAAGCTCTTTGAAGTTAACTTCTAAAAGTGTCCACGCATTTCTTAATCGTTTTTATTACCTATGTAAGCTTCAAATATTGTGCTTTGGTGTGACATTTATCTTAAGAAGACCAACAAGTGCATTGTGTAGAATATTGCCTCATCTCTTAACCTAATCATCACTCAATTGACCATTGCTAGTCAATCGAAAGTGGGTTTTCTTCATAACTGTGCATTTCTACATGTATCATGTTACCCCCCCCCCCCCTCCTTTCCATCCACAAAGGATAATGCACTAGTTTACAAAGTTCTTTCTCATTTTCTATATTCAGCAGAGCTTACCCATTTGATTCCCGTTTATTTAAGAAATTTTAAACATAATTTAAATGATAATTTTTTCTCTTATATTTAGTTAGTAGAATCGAATATCAAATCATATTTACATTAAAATTCAAATGAATTCTTAAATAATTGAATCCACTGCCTAGTTAAAACGAAGGGAGAACATTATCATTATGTATTAAAACCAATTTGCTTATTAAAGATATTCAATGTGTAATTAGAATAATTTTACTCTAATAATCAATTTTACCTGCTAATAGCAACTTTACATTGCCACTTGAGGTTGTATAATGGAAAGAAAAATGGGTTAGGAGTTTAAATGTGGACACCAAAAACCCCAGGAAATGCATAACATGGACGGTCATATTCCAAACATTGTTAAATTGGAAAATAATTTTCAAATTAATTTAAATCGACTTAAAGTTTGAAACACTGCATTTTAGCAACCCCCCAAAGCAAACCGACCTTTGGGTTAGGACAAACAAATGTTTTACATTTAATGCGAAAGATATTAATCTTCCATTTTCTTTTTTCTCCATATTTTAGAGTGACGGAGTTTATCACTGAATTTATAAAAAATGCAATCATGTTAATAATAGAGAACTCAATTTTATCATCTCCAGAATAGCGCCCGCGCAATTTCTCCCGTCAGGAACAGCAAGCTTCTATAAGTATTATGTAAAGGCAAAAATTAAAACTACGTGATCTTCACTTTGATAAAAATGAGCGTTGATAAATTTATTAAAAACAAAATTGAGTCCTAATTGTGTTACATGAACTGATGTAAATAAGCTGAAAGAGATTCGTATATTGTTACTCTTTGCATTATTTACTCCCAAGTTAATTCAATAGATTGTGTATGAACGCCTTTCCTTGGATTAATGAAGTGCAAAGAGCGGTTGATAGTGTTGTGCTGGTAGTTTGGATCATTAAACAGATTTCTTCGTCTGTGTATTCAACATACTCTTTTTCCCTAACTTCTGGTGAATAATTCATATCTATTCTCTCGTATATACTCGTATCTACCAAGTACCTAATCCCGATTGTATTTTGGGTTTATAGTTTATATTATGGTAGGTTAAGTTGAGATGTTCTAAGATTAGCTTGTCTGGAATAATGACCGCCTGCAAGGGTTTCGTTCCCTCTTCTCAACATGACCTAATAAACCATATGAAGCCAGATCCCAGTCAGCCTTTATTTGAAACTTGTCGTTCGTGTTGTCAACTTTTCTCAAATAAATTAAGTTATATAATAATTTAACTTACGATTCGTTTCTAGCACTTTAGCTAATATTTTAAGAATAAATAACAAATCTTACCATACCATATAAAATTGCTAAAAATAAGAACCTTGCCTACAACTGAGAAATAATTTATATGTAGTTTTTCCATCCAAAGTAAGCTTATTTATCTCCAGCCTCTATTCCCTTCTCTAACTGAACTCCAGTGTATTTTGAGACCATTGCTGGTCTTTAGCTCTATTTCGACCACTTTGATTAACAACTTAAATTTGCAAATATAAAGATACCCACCGTCTTTGTTACTCATTTGCAGATTAAGCTAGAGAAGAGCAGATGCATGAAGTATTGTAGGTCAATTGAGCTTTAGCGAAAAATACATCCCATACCATCCTGCCTGACTATAGAATATAGGCAAATACATAAGCCTACCTGCAGACTCCAGAGATTCAAAACGACGAGGTTTATAGCATTTGTAGCTGCCAAGATCACACTCTGTTCTTTCCCTTTGTCGATCACATGCAAGCCGATGCCATGTAGAGATTTGGCAAACTTGCTGCCCTGATTCTACTTTTTTACATGATTATCAGGTATTATTATGTACTTATATTCTACACGTTTTCAGGCATTTTTTGAGTTTCACTATATTCTTTTAAAACCTCTCATTACACCTCTTTACTTATAACCAAAGGATGGTATTGGGCTTTAAATTAGATGATTCTGGGTAAATCACATTTAGCAAAATTCTTCATACTCTCCAGTTCTTTCTCCTTAGTCAGAACTGATGGATTTCCGATTATCCTAATGTCACACTTAAGCGGGTACATCAACTGACTCCCATTCACGGTACAATTGTCTGACCGATTATTTCCCGCCGGCCTTTTTCGCTCTTATTTGTGTTCTCATGAGTTAATGGCCCTCCTTTATGTTCCTTTCATTAAATAAAAGAATGCATTTATTGGTCGCCTATCCCCTCTCATCCTCAACACACCAAAATGAAGCCACATCGTTTCCACCTTCATTACCAGTTAAAACCTCGCTAATCTCCCTTTACGCGTTCTACCTTCTTTCACCTTCGTGATTTTTTAAAAATTCAATTTTATTTTATCACTCACAGCAAATTTTGATATAACGGCAGCTTTATTTGTCTTAGCAAGAATCGGTTTTTTTTGCGTTAGGGTGAGAAAGAGAAAAATATTTACATTTATGTGCCATCAAGCAAAAGCAAACTAGTGTGGGATAGCTTTCTTGTACGGTAGAGGTGAAAGACAGACCATGTCCTTGAATTAAATCTGAAGTATCGTGATTGTAGAAAGGTGAGGCACAAATGAGAGCATTCTTTGGGTTGCGGTTACTTGTACATATTGCTAAGAAGATATTGTGGTAAAAGGCTTTGAACTTCTTTTAGTGCTCTCACAAAAACAACCGTTCTTTTCTTTTTGTGGCTTTCCTGAGAGTCTCTGAATGCAGAATTTGTACCAATGTTGGAAAAATTACATAATTGAATTAAGTAATGAAGTTGCATAAGAAGGGTCATGTGTTCAGGTAAGTATACCAGTTTGTCACCAAAAAATGCATAAATAAAGAGAAGATCGGTTTTGGACTTCATTTAAGAAACGCAAAAGTGATTGGGATGACGATTTCATTCCAATTTTCATGAAAATAAACTCGTATGGACCGAATATGGATGCAAATCACGATCTTCTCTGCACAATATCCATCCAGAAGTACTTGATGAAATTACTCTAATGAAGTGTTGGAAAGTGAATATATTAAGGGAAAGCTGTATTTCTCCGCATTAAGTATTTTGTGAAGCAAGAATTTTAAAATCTATCATCTAATTGCCAGCTTTCTTCAAAGTTAAAAGCAAAAGGTGAGGTGTAAGGAAAACGAGATTTGCTACTTGTTCATTCTTGCTTAGTGGCCTTCACTTTATTATACGACATGCAACAAAAACGGGAGTAAAGAGGTGGAAGGTTGCTTAAAATTGTTGCTTAGGGGTGTGATTAACTAAGGGGAATCTTAGCCGTGGAGAAGGTTAGGTTAGAGAAGGAAGTGAGAATTTTTGTGCACTAGGAGTGAAGGATGTGATGCGCAGCAGAAAGATTTTTGGTGAGTCAAATCTTTGAAGTGGTTCACTCAGAGTGAGATGGCGAGAATTGACTGTTGTATTGCACCGAATGAAGCCTAAGAAAGTAAGGTCTTTAAGACCACATCCATTAAGATCAAGGTTAGGTTAAAATTATTTCAGATAATCTGCCAGTAAGATTCTGTGAGTGACATATGCCAGGAGAGAGTTTAGCGAGATAGAGTGCGAGATAATTTTGTTTGAGATGAGGAAAGAAAATATATCTTCTTGTGTTCTTGTAACTTTAAAATGAAGTGGACCGTTAATTCGCAGTCCAAGGGAAAGTAGAAAACTGAGGCAAAATCTAGGAGGAAGAGACCGAGTTTTAAAATCTACACTTCTTTCACAAGTAAATACCAGGCAGGATGATTGATCCACCAGATCGAAAGTTCCAGTATAAATTGCATGGCTTTGGTTGTTGGTGGAGATTGCAATGATACTAGTACATGATTCCGGGAGAAATTTCTCCAAAGTGTAGCTGGTGGGATGGTAAGAGGGTACCGAGATCATCTATGAAAGAGGGAGTGAAAATCCAAGTTGGTTTGAATAATGTCTAAATTAAGTTATATATAAACTTCCTCAACCTTCAATGAAGCAGTTGAGTTATAACATGGGCGAATCTGCTGATCCCAGTCTTGGAAATTAGCCTAGGATAGGTGCACCAAGTGATTTGGGAGACTGACTTGACATGTCATTTCTTTGGAGTCGTGGCTTATAACCAACCTCTCAGGTATTAAGGTACAGTGAGGTTTATTATAGTAATTCTCGTGATGCTTGAGCATTGCTTGAAATTTATTGTGTAATAGGACGAAGAAGATAGCTGCACTTGCGATCAGGATAATAAAATGAAGAAAAGGTACCAAGCTTGAGTGAGTTTTTGGTGTTACTTTGAATCGGAAGCACACAAAATACAACTTAAAGTGGAAAATTAGAAAGCGGTTCCCTCGTATTATTTCATGCCCATCGTGAAGTATCCAGACACTAACCAAGACTAGTGCTGCTTCTTATCTAAGAAAACTGGAGCATTAACAACTTTGTCAGAAAACTCTGTCATGATCTGTAAATGGTACCAAAATATGCTTCATCAGCACTTTTCCCCATAGGTTGAGGACCCTTGTGGATACGATAATTATATTTTTCATTATGATAGCGCACTCTACTAAAAAACAAAAGAAATATAAAAGTTTTAGGGCTGTAAACCATATCGAACCTTTGGGATTTGAGTTCCAGAATCCACAAGTTTTTAACCTAATTAAGAATTTATGTGCGATAACACCATGTAAATAAAATATTATCTGTTCCTGGCCTGTAATCACTCTTTTTATGTTACTCAGGTCCCAATTAAATAGAAAAGAATGCTTTTAAATAGTTATAAGTTTGGGTTTATAAAAATTCTAGCCTAACTACTAGCATTCAACCTAAGAAAATTTTATAATTGCAGTAAAAGCAATTTATGTCATATTTTCGAGTGCAAATGGTGCTGCATTATTGTAAGTGCATTTATTTCTTATTTTTTATTCTTTTTGTGTTCAAATGACTTGTAAATGCACTTTCCTCTATTTTTCTATATTAAGATAAACTCGTTTAAAACAATTTTTCTCCAAATTTGATAACTATAGCCTGAATTACCCTACTTATTTTATACACGTATCTTCATTTAACATGTTTATAATTTACATTTTCAGACCTATAAGATCTATATTTTCAGATTGTATATATTTTTATCTTTTCAGATGGCTTCAAGGGGCTGACCGGCACCACACTGACTCCTTTTGTTATATATGCTGTGAGTATATAAAGAAGAGAGGCAAAACATTCTCCTTGCAAATGTATGTGAAGGTTTGCGAAGCCTACCATAAGTACCTAGGGATGCCAGTTGGGAACCAGCACAAGACCTGGGCCCTTACTACTGTTGGAGCACTGTAAAAAGACGCTAGAAGGGTGGATGCGAGGTAAGAAAAGGTCCATGAAATTCTTCAACCCACAGGTTTGGTTAGAGCCAACAGACCGCTCCACAAACTGTTTTTTTGCATAGTGAATGTTAGCAAGCGGCGGAGAGGAAAGAATGCTACTGCTGTACATTTCCTAGATATTCTATCATTAATTGCTCCAATTCTTCACTGCTCCAAATATCCCGTGCCAGTATCACCTGCTCCAGATGAATTCCAAGACAAGTCTTCTGATGAAAAGGAGGAGATGGATGCTGAAGACTTGGATTACATGCTTGAGGTACCATAGAAAGTTACTCACTTCATAAATAAAAAAAAATTAAATGACTTGGTCAGGGATATAGGTATGACCAAGTCCAGTGCAGAGCTATTCATCTCCAGAATGAAACAGCAGAACATAGTCAAGGAGAAATCTATCTCAGGATTTTAACTCTCAGGGATGGGCTCTGCTTCTGCCCTGATGTGTCTGGGCTATTCGACGTTATTGGAGTGCCATTTGTGCCCAAGGAGTGGCGGCTCTTCATAAACATCTCTACCACAAGTTTAGGGGCTGTGCTCCTTTACAGTGAAAATAAGTTCCTGACGCTACCCATATCCCATTCAGTCTGCCTGAAGGAAGACTACTACAGTGTGAAAGTCCTTCTGGAAGCTCTGCAATACAACAAGTCCAATTGTTGGGAAATAATCGGAGATTTTAAGATCAGGGATTTTCTGCTTGGTCTCAAGGGAGGTTTTAGCAAATTCCAATGCTTTTTCTGCCTTTGGAACAGCAGAGCTACCTCTGACCTACAACAGGAAGAACTGGGAGCAGCAAGCAGAATTTGTAGTTGGGACCTGGAACGTCATGTGGGAGCCACTGGTTGGCCCCAGGATTGTGCTCATGCCGCCATTGCACATTAAGCTGGGGTTGATGAAGCAGTTCTTGAAAGCTTTCAATCAAGAATCAGCCGCTTTAAGTACCTTCTTGAGTTCTTCCCCAATTTATCTGAGGCTAAAATCAAAGGTGGCAATTTTGTTGGACCTCAGATAAAGAAAGAGCTTGAGTCTATCGAGTTTTCCAATAAGCTCAGTAGGATTGAGAGAACAGCATGAAACAGTTTCATAGCAGTTGTAAAGGGCTTCTTGGGCTACCACAAAGCTGAAAACTACCAACAGCTGGTGCAGGATCTAGTAAATGCTTTTGGCGTCATGGGATGCAGGATGTCAATTAAACCTAATATTCTGGACGCTCACCTGGACAAATTCAAGCACAATATGGGCGCCTACTCAAAAGAACAAGGCGAGCAATTCCATCAAGATGTGAAGGAGATAGAGCGGAGGTACAAAGGCCACAACAATGATAAAATGATGGGGGACTATATCTGGAGGCTGGTGCTGAATTACTACCTGGACTACAAGCGCAAATCCAGGAAATCCAGTCATTTCTGACGTGTTTAAGTTGCTTTATACCTTTAATTTCGTTTTACTGCTTGGTTTTGATAAGCTTGTGTCATTAAATTAATTTATACTCTGTTGATTTAATTATATAAATGACTAAATTTTAAAACTGTGTTATTTTGGGAAAAATATGAAAATTTCGAAATATCCTAGTCCTGATCACAAACCCAAACTTCGGATTAAATGATAGTGTTTTTTATAATAATAGGATGTAACAAACCAGGAAATGACACTTAGAACCGGGAAACAAAAAATATGTTACACGGTGTAATCAACCTGGCGGTTGGTAAACAGAATACTTCCAATAATAAGCAGTTTTGGGTGCTTATTGACCAAACTTTGGAGCAATATCAATTAAGATAGATTCAAAAATTTGGCCTTCAGCAGCCCCAAACGAATTGAAGTAGTCCTGAAAAATAAGTTAAATCATTATAAACTTAGACTGAGCACATTAATTGTTTTAGGGATTAATAAAATGGGTTTGGACTTTATATTTTGTATATTTCACCTTCAATCGATGATACGAACATACTAAAATGAAATGCAATGGTTGATAAGTACTATTAATTTTCTTATATGAAAAATATAGTAGTCTCAAATCTAATGAAAATGACTGTGAAGTTAGAGATAGGATCGACATGGATTCGAACGGATAGAATTCACAAAGAATAAAAATAAGGTAGATTAAACTTCCGCCAAAATATCTCGCGTTAAAAAAAATATGGAAAACGTGGTTGATTTAGCTTATTAAATAAGAAAAAATCGGAATATAATTATGATTTAAAATTAATGATCTATTTAGTATGTAATTATTATATTAGAAAAAATTGATACAGTAATTAACATAATTATTTGAATTATATTTGTATGTCGGAAAGGATAGTTCCCGTCAACATCTGCGCGGTGAACTTATTGTTGTATCTGTTTCCAAACACATCCTACTTTGAGGAAGAATATTTGACACTAATATTGATCCGAGTGGATTATTTGTGCGAGTCAAGTATAAAATGATAAATTAGAGTATTTCTGATAGAAAAATGTGGGGCATTCTTATATTAAGGTTGAGGAACAAGTTCTTGCGTTTTTTTATTCTTGTTTTGATTTAATTTTTGTTAACGTGATTTGTGCACATATTAAGAAACAATAATAAATAATAAGAGCAAAATTTGCAAAGCTTAGGCTAAGTCTCTAAATACAGTAGATAATTAGGCTTTTGCGGTTTATTTAAAAGTTGTGTTAATTCAATTTTTGTTCTGTACCCTCAAAATGGAATGTCAAGTTGAAAGAAAGGCGCATTTTTTCCACTTGTTGTTATTGATTTTCAATCGAGACGGGAACAATGCAAACGCAGCCAAAGCTGGTCGCGATTTTTGTGCTGTGTACCGGGAAAATGCTTGATCAGAAAGGACAGCTCAATTGTGGTTTTCACGTGGTTTCAAAAACGGTCATTTCACTCTTAATGAGGAAAAACGTTCTGGTTGCCCCACTAAGTTGGATGAAGATCGATTGAACGACCTTTTTCATGAAAATCCTCGTCAATCAACTAGAGAATTGGCTGTACAATTAACGTGTATCAGAAAACTGTAGTGAATCAACTTTATTCGACGGGACAAGTTCAAAAACTCGGTGCATGGGTTCCGCACATTATTGATTAAATTGCATATTGTTATCAATTAAAAATGAAGTTTTTCTAAAATTGTTAATGGTAATGAATAAATTTGATAAAACCGCAAGAACTTATTCCTCAATCCAATAGAAAGACACATTAAAAACGAGAAAAAGGAACCAAATTGGAAAAAAAACGCTTGACTTAAATATTTTATAAAACTTTAAGTTTAAATGGTTTAACAGGGGATCCAAATTTATCAGACAAATAATATTTATTCAGAATAATTAGCCAGTATAAATAAGATTAACTATATTAAAGAATAAACAAAGGCAACATACATAATAAAGATAGGATTAGCGAGTTTATGATTTTGCTAGTAAATAAAGCCTTGATTTCTCTGACATACTAGCAAGGTTTTGAATTCTAGGAAAACCTGTAGACTCTAGCATATTATACCGCAGAGGAGGCTGAAATAATTCATTAATTAGAGAAAGGGGAAGCCTACTAATCAAAATGGTTTAGATATAATTTGTTCTTGTCATATTTCAGCTGAAAATTTTCTAGAACATTTATTATAACTCAGGATTCTATGAAATAAAATTCATTTCCTTTAATCAAACCTCGTTTTGGTGGGTTGTTTTGTTTTCCTGGAATTCTAGAAAGTGAGAGAAACATTCCCGGGAAAAAAATACACTATGTAGTGTTAACTATAAGGTTCATGTAAAAATAGAATGACTAGAAAAACGGCCCATTCTATTCCTTGGTGGACGATGTTGAACAATGTTGTTCATAATTAAAGGCACTGATAAGATTCACTAAGGTGACTGAATATATTTGTAAAAAGTAACAAAAAAAACAGTACAAGTATTTTTTATCCTGTAGCTCTCATAGGGAATAGGTATTCTATCTAATATCATATTTCAACGCTCGCTTGCCATCATTATGCAGATTCTATATTTATGTCATTGTTACGAGGGGCGGTCAATAAGTTTGGCGAATCGGTAGGGCAAAACAGAGGAGGGTTGCTGGCTGTTTGTAAGGGTGTTGGAACAGGTTATGACAAATAAGGACCTGCAGCCGTACGCTCCTGCCATGTCTATTAAAAAAGCAGTAGCTGATCGCAGATCGTCAGTCACAAATTTTTAAACAATGTAGAAGGTTGAGCACCGCACAGTGATCAAATTTTTGACCAAGGAAGAGAAGAATGCAAAAAAAATCCTTTAACGCATTGTTGCAGTGTGCAGCGACACCGACCCTTCCTATGCAACCATTGATTGCTAGAATAGGGAGTTCCGCCATGGTCGTGAGTCCCTTGAAGATGACCCCCGTACAGGACGCCCATCAAACGTGACCAACGAGTATAATGTGGCCCGTGTGGAGAGGATGATCCTCGAAAATCGACGGGTGAAGGTCGAAGAAATCGAGCGAGAACTTGGAATATCACATGGAAGTGTTATCAACATTATCCACGACAATTTGGCCATGACCAAGATCTTTGCCCGTTGGGTCCCTAGAAATCTCATGCCCCATGATCGACTTCAAAGTCGTCAAAGTCCCCAAGGTTAGAGTTGCACAAGCTGCACTGCGCGAGTGCGGAATCGAATAGCTCAACCATCTCCCCTACAGTCTACATCTGGCCCCTACCGACTACTTTTATTCCGCCAGCTCAAGTCTGCACTGCGTGGACGCCGGTTTGGGCACGATAGAGATGTCCAGCTCGCCGTCCAGGAGTGGATTGAACGGCAGTCGGAAGATTTCTGGTTGTCGGAAATTCGAAGCCTCAGGGACCAGTGGCGCAAGTGCATTGAAGTCAAGGGTAGTTATATTGAAAAATAATAAAACGCTTTTCCTCATATCTCGTTTCCTTACATCCCAATTGCAAAACTTATTAAACGCCCATGGTAACTATAAATGTATTAACTAAAGTTTTCTTAACCCATCTCGATCTGCTAAAAATATTTCATCAAGGTATTCGGGAACTGAAGATACGTCACCCAAGTTATGGTTAACTGAAGATATTATACTTTTTTTAACTTCAGTGAGTTATTTATTATGGCTCAGTTTAGGGAAAATGTTATTAAATGAAAAATCAAAATCAAAATCTAAATTTAATGAGATAAACGGAAAATATAACGATCTTAAAGTGGATGCTCTAGTATCATATTTTCATATACATTTTCAAAGGTATTATTAGGTTGGCCAGGAAGTCTTGATTTAGAAAAGGGAAAGAAAACAACGAAATTTTATGGAGCGACACCAACATTTATTCTTAAAAAATTAAGTCCCTCATTCTCGACGATCTTCTTCCAGCGATCAGCCAGCATCTGAATCTCTCCCAGATACCTAGGTGAAAGTCGACCTGAACGTGCTTTTTGTCAATGTTAAGTAAGATCCCAGGAGTTGAAAGTCGGTACCACCTCTACACCTTCGCCTGACTGATTGCGCTTTCTCCTTCAGTCTCGCCAATTTCATTCACAGCAACTCTTGTACAAGGTTTTCGCTGTACTAGTAACGAATCAAAACTATATTTCCAATTTTTTCCAAACTTATTTCTGTCAGTTGGGGCTTGCATAAAGAGAAATAAACTGTGCAGGGGCAAAAACAACAGCAGCGTAAGAGGCTAGTAGTCGAATGAGTAAGATTAACATAAATTAAAGTAGTCGAATGAGTGAAGCTAACCTATCCTAATCTAATCAAATGAGTAAAGCTAACGAAACCTAATGTATTCGAATAAGTAAGGCTAACCTTACCTAATTTGGGTGTTACTCCATAAAATCTTTTCTTTCTTTTTCACCTGCGAAGTGATTCAGAAATCTCTGGCCAACCATATATTTAGGAAGTGAACCTAACACCTAATTCTGTTTAATGGGTTTGGTGATTGGTCAAAATGCATTGTTGTGTATGTATTTCAATATAAAGGAGCAGTAGTATTCATTAATTTCCGGACTTAATTGTTAAAAAGGATATAAATCGAAAATTTTCATTACACTGGATTGGAAGCGGAATTTAATTGAGTGTAGGAAAGAGAATTAACTGAATTGTAATGATTGACTGAATGTTCTGTAATTGTTGACACTTATAGATTTAAAGGGAAATGTTTCCTAGTTATTATCTCAATTGTTTTGCTATCCAACATCAATGTATAATTGTTTGCTTACATAACAATTTTGAAAGTCACCTATGTAGGTTTATGTTCAAAGAGATTCTTTGTACATAATTTTAAATGCATACAACGTGTTTGGACATTTTGAGCACAAAATGAGGGTTATATAAATATTAATTAGAATATAGTGATAATATAATAACATTATTTAGTATACCTATGTGCAATATATTCTTTGAGCACAAAATGAGGGTTATATAAATATTAATTAGAATATAGTGATAATATAATAACATTATTTAGTATACCTATGTGCAATATATTCTTACTTAATCAAAACAATTCGCAAAAATTTTTATTAAATACATTCCTTGTGAAAACTTTAAAAAATGATGATAATTTATCAAAACTACATTACCGTTGATAATTAAATTCAAAGTTTTACCTCTATTCTAGTAATAATTGAAAGCAATCAAGGCAAATGTTTCAAGGGAGGTGGAAATGGCATTTGGTTCTCTCTCGCTTAAAATGTCGAAAGATCCTGCTAAAATAGGCGCACCTAGTCTGGGGGAGATAGTTTTTATATAAACTTAAAACCTGCACTTTAACCTGACGTTTTGTAACTGTAGCTCCAAGAAATGGAATATTAGATTTATTTCTATTTCAAATTAAAATAAAGTAGCTTTTGAAAAGGGTCTTTGAAGATGATAAAACAATCGCTGATGTCCGAGGGGTGGTCAATAAGTTTGTAAATGGGTAGGGCAGAACAGAGGAAGGGGGATGGCTGTTTGTGGGGGTGTTAGGACAAGTTATGACAAGTCAGCACCCGCAGCTGCACGCTCCTGCCTCGTCTATTCAAGAAGCAGTAGCTGATTGCAGATCGTCAGTCACAAATTTTTCAACAATGAAAAGGTTGAGCACTGCGCATTGATCAAATTTTTGACTAAGGAAGGCAAGAATGCAAAAAAGATCCATGAACGCATGGGTGCAATGTACACCGACACCACCCCTTCCTATGCAACCATTGCTCGCAGGAATAGGGAGTTCCGTTATGGTTCTGAATCTCTTGAAGATGACTCTCGTCTAGAACGCCCGTCAGATGTGACCAACGAGGACAATGTAGCCCGTGTGAAGAGGATGATCCTCGAAAATCAACGGATGAAGATCGAAGAAATTGAGCAAGAATTTGGAATATCATATGGAAGTGCTAGCAACATCATCCACGACAATATGGCCATGACCAAGATCTTTGCCCGTTGAGTCCCTAGAAATCTCATGCCCCATGATCGACTTCAAAGTCGTCAAAGTCCACAAGGCCAGAGTTGCACAAGCTGCCCTGCGCGAGTGCGGATTTGAGTAGCTCAACCATACCCCCTACAGTCTACATCTGGCCCCTAGCGACTACTTTTATTCTGTCAGCTCAAGGCTGCACTGCCTGGACGCCGGTTTGGGGACGATGAAGATGCCCAGCTTGCTGTCCAGGAGTGGATTGAACAGCAGTCGGGAGATTATCTGGTTATCGGGAATTCAAAGCCTCAGGGACAAGTGGCGCAAGTGAATTGAAGTCGAGGGTAGTTATATTGAAAACTAATAAAACACTTTTCCTCATATCTTGTTTCCTTATATTCTAATTGCAAAACTTATTGACCGCCCCTCTTAACTATAAATGTATTAACTAAAGTTTCTTAACCCATCTCGATTTGCTAAAATATTTCAGCCAGGTTTGCGGCAACTGAAGATACGTCATCCAAGTTTAGGTTAACTGAAGATATTTTACTTTTTTTTTACTTTTTACTTTGCTTTTATAATTGTATATATGCTATTCCCTGTTGATGTTTGTTATGTAATTAAACTTAATTGATGTCAATTAATCTTCTCCTTTTCTAGATGTAGTTTGCTTAGGACGCGTCCGATATCCCTTTGGGACGCCCTCGCTACGCGCAGCCCTCTGTCGACCATGGATGTGGCTCCCATTTAAGGTAATGTCTGCCATCGTCACAGATAGAGAGAACCTGAGCTTCTTGCCGTCCAAACCCTAGTATCTGTCTCCCGTGAAGTGGTACCCTAACCCTTGTGATCTCGTCACAAGAGAGATTGTCGTGGGTTTCTCTCGTCGAACTAAATTGGTTGAGATTTCCTGCCGTTCTGCAGACGAATCTCGATTTGTGATTACTTCTCCCTGGAACCGAGGTAATCTCAACCCCCTTCGGAGTCCTCTGGACGCCTCTGCATCGAGACCTTATCGACGAAGGCCTTCCTATTTGTCTTCCACCTTCCCATTTATCCTCCAGAAGTAACTAAAAATCCTTTCCTCGTAAGTTCCACCTCTTCGTTCCCAGTCATAAGAAGAATTATCCATTTGGTTTAACTTCAATAAACTTGCTAAATATTTCATTCAATCCAACTTATTGGATCACATATATTTTCCAGCACCTAATTTCCTTAATTTTTGCCTGTCATAATATGCTATTGTCGTACTGATTATTATTTAGTTTTTCATTTTTCTTTGTACCCATGTTATTATTTGTGCTAAAGTTTATTTTTGTAGGGGTATTTATCTTTCAAATAACCCTTGAGACGAACCCGGCAAACGTATTCCCATTAATAGAGCCTAACTAATATTATCGCAATCTAAATAGAAGGTCCTTAACTTTCCCTAATTTAATGATACCCGAGCGCAGCGCTGATAGTGGTTGCCTGGCGCACAGTAGTGTGTAACTTTAGAGACTTTTCGGTCACACGCCTTCGTCCCTCAACAAACATAGTTGGATTAATTACGGCGGATTGTATTATGGCCTGAAAAATCTTCTTCACGCTAAGGTTTGTCAACTTGTAACTAATAAAAATACGCGTTTTCCCCAAGCTACTCCTTCACTAACGCACTTTTGTAACCGGAGGTTATAATGGTTAACCCAAGCCACTTACAGTCGTTTCTGACATTTAACGCTGTCCTGTTTTTCATGTCGCCAAATTAGCAGCTGTTCCTTGAATCGTTATCATCGAAGTTTTTCGAAAGTCTGTTGCTGAATATATTTTTGAATACTTCACAATACGTCAAGTAGCGAGATGGGGCGGTTGTTACTCATTTGATCTAGAGTGTTTTCCTCCTTGAGGATGAATATTATTCTTGCTAATTTTAGATTATCGGGGGAAGTAAGCCGTGTTTGAGCCCCGATTAAAGATGTTTCTTGCTTCCTCCTGTATTTTTGGAAGAGCTTTCAAGTAATAGAGTAGGTTGGTCCTGATCTTTTTGACGCTCTTCATCGGAAGTTTTTTATCGTATCTTTTATTTCTTCTGATTAAATAACCGCATTTGTTCCCTCGTATTTGGTTCTTCATTTGCAGACAAAGTAGAAGATGTATGTTCTCTTAATTTCTGCATTTAATTCGACCACGATTTGAAGTTGCAATTCAGGGCAATAGTCCCTGTTGTCTTCTTCGCATATTTTTAACACATATTTCCATTGCCCTCTGAACAATGTCTATTACTGCCTCGTCTTCTAACATGTTGTTCTTTTCGTCTATAATTTTCATTCTATCATTTACTTTCAGCGGCTTTAATATGTTTACAAAATTACATTGAGGATGGATCTACATCTATTTTATTAATGTGTCGATCCAATTTCTCTTTCTTTCTTACGCAAATTTATATTTTTATTTCCCTTTTCTTCCTCTTGAACGATTCGTATAACTTCCTGGAAGATCTGATTTTTTCCTATATTTTCTTTCGTCCGGCTAATCTTCTTGCTCATTAGGAACATTTATGGTCTGCATCTAAATTTTGGGATGGTTTTGAACGATTTATTGGGAATTGCCTTCTTCTCTTCCTTTTAATATCTTTTCTAATCTTATGCATCTCTTCGTCGATTTCCTTTTATGTAGAAGGGCTTCTCCAAGTAGATCAGATACATACCACTGATGTAATTCTTATACTTCTCCCATTTGTCTCTTTGATATGCCTTCCACCTCTAATGGTTCCATAAAATAGGTAAAAAGCATATTGCAGTTAGCCTGTAGGTATATGAGTAAGCAGGATCCCAGACTTTGTAATATCCGTCTCTCGATGAGTTTATTAAATTCTTTTCCGACCCTGTTTTTAGATCTATAATCAGATTTCTTTTAATAGGCTTTTAACTCCCTTACCAATAAGACAGGCCTCCTAGTGGTAAATAGGTTTGTAAATTTTGCATTGGTAATTTAGGGCACCTGGTTACTGGTATCCTGTTCTGAAAATGATTTTGCTTAACTCTATTTGAAGTCC
The DNA here is from genome assembly GCA_963969495.1 of Ceratothoa steindachneri. Taxonomy (NCBI): domain Eukaryota; kingdom Metazoa; phylum Arthropoda; class Malacostraca; order Isopoda; family Cymothoidae; genus Ceratothoa; species Ceratothoa steindachneri. Next base: position 47,028,354 of record OZ018331.1, read on the forward strand.
TATAGCTAAATAGGCATCTTCCATGTTTTAAACTTTTTTTACCTGTATTCTCTGCTTGAGATCTATTGCAACTTCATGGTGTGCCTCTCATGAAGAATTTGTGAATATAAAATTGTGGTACCCGGAGCTTATTTTCTCGTTTTCTAATGAATTTAATGTTCTGATATTAAAACATCTTGATCAAAATTTTGAAAAGATTTATGTGCATAATTTCCTAGCCTTTCCATGCGCATGTGTTGATTTGTAGTATTCTTAATTTTCATATTCAAATTGAACATTTCTGTTCACTTAATTGTTTACTGTTAATTGTCTTAACTGTTGAGATGAGTTATCGGTGTTTCTGTTTCTAATTATTGTTTTAGCTTGAGTTCTCTCTCTGCTAGTTGCATTCTAGGTTACTTCGGCCGATTCATCGCTAAAGATGGACTTCTTTTGCTAATGGATTTATATTTTATAGTTTGTTGGGTCTTCTTGCGACTAACCAGCAGGGTCTTCGGAAGTATTTTCAATACCCTTGTCCTTGCTGTTTGTGTCTAATGTCTGTTGCTTTTCTTTTGACTCTTGATTTACCCTTGGTTTGTCTCTTCCTTCACGTTAATTTTAAGTATTTAGTGGGTCGTTTTCTTCGTGGAATTTTAATCGATTGAGAACAATTTCTTTATTAATGTCGCGAAACTACCTGTATTTTTAATTTTCATCATTTGGCCATATAATTGAGTCTTCCATTTAAATTAGTTCACCTTTGGTCTTTTTTGGTTGCTCTTACCAGTGATTTGTATGAATGTCTAGTAACCTGTCGATATTCCTGTTTGTCTCCGTTTCTATTCACTTGATAATCTCTTTTCTTCTGAGATAGATTATATCCATAATTCTGTGCCTCCCATGGTAGTTGGGCAGTTATGCATACTTTCACTGAGTTGTTTCAACTGCCCCACGAATATCCTTCTTTTCCGTATTGTAAACAGATGATTAAGTCTACCGAGAGCATTTTTGTGTTATGTGACCTCTTTGCCATAAAATCTGAAGGATATCTAATTCTTGTGAATTGTGAATGAGTCTGTTTATATGTGGCATTTGGGATTTTCATGCTAAATCCGATAAGTTCTTTTTCAATTATCTTTGAAGTAATTCCAGTAGCTAAGCAAAAGAATTTAAACACGTGAGTTTGGTCTTAAAATTTGGCAACCTCTGATATTTTGAGACATTGCTGCCCATTCTGTAATTCTTTTTTTATGTTGCTGGCATGAATTTTCTCCTAACAAAGACGCTATATTTACGCAGGCGAGGCTTTAGTTAGCCATAATTTGTAGAAGGCTTCTGGATTCTAAATCTAATTTTATGAGGGTAATATTTCCAGCTGATGAAGGGAATTGCTCTATATCGTTGTTTTCCGTACAAATGACTTTGAATCCTTCTGATGTCATCAAACATAGTATGAGATGAATATATCTGTAAGAAAATAACTGTTGCGTTGCTTCATGCGGAGATCTTTTCCTACAAATGGTGGAAAGGAGAGACAAGGAATTAGGGTAGAGATTTTCGATTCGGTTTTGCTAAATTCCTGTGGCTTAAGAGTGGAGCAGGATGGATGATATGGTTCGCCTTCTACATTTGGTGGTGAGAACGAGGAGGTAGGAAGAGATAGTTATCCTCGTGTTTTCGTTTAACTCTACTTCTTCTTCAAATTTAATTCAATGAGTGGTCAGTATAATTATAAAGGGTAGAGTTCCTAGAGGTAGATAGAAAAAAGCAACGAAATATTAAATTACAAAGGGAAGCATAGAAGCCTGGAGGTCAGGTTAATCTGTATTTTAATATATGTGATAATTTGTTGTATGTGGTAATTATTTTTTATTGTTTTTTTCCTTTTCATTGGCTTAGTGTGATTTTTTGTTTTTATTCTTGCTGTTGATATTTTGTTTTTTTGTTTCTAGGAATTTTGTTTTAATATTTGATTAGTTTTACTTTGTAGATTACATTTATTGTTGGATGTGTGTTTGTTTGTTTAGTTTTATCATTTATAATTTTTTTAATTTTGTGTGGTTATGTAGATAGCGGCATTAAAACAAATTGATTTGTGTGTTGAGACTTTTGTGACTTAAATAAAGTTATTTCCTCATATTTGGTAGAATTCATATGTGTTCTATCAGGTTCATTTGACTTTCTTTTCATTTCCTGATATTTTATTCATAGAAAGCTGCTTTGTTTTTTGTTTTCTAATTTATAGATTCAACTAGGAAATCTTGCGTGGCTTTGAACTTCTTCTATGTTGTTTAATAGAGGAGTTTTTATTTCTTCTGCTAGTTCGACAGCTAATTTTCATTAACTGATATACTTACATGGTCAATTTTTTCCTGACTCCTTTTTTCTCGTCAACTTGTACAAAATATTTAGGTATATGCTTTTATTTTGAATCATAAGCAATCAAATCTTTTATATCGTTGATATAAAGTTTAGGGCAGAGATCACGTATGGCAGATTTACTCGCACCCTTGCCATATATACTTTTCTCTCGATCTAAAGTGATACAGATTTCCTCCTGCTGCCGCAGCTATCTTGATCCAACTTGTGGCGAGTTTTCTGTACCTAATGGAAGTGACATTGATTACGAGGACATTGCATTCAGGGAGTAAAGGAGATCTTCTATCCTCCATTCTGACAAATTAAAGTTTCCTTCACTCTAGGGGGACTAGCTTGGATTTATCCTCACTAGTACGGATATTTCACTTACGTTCATAATCATTCATATTGCAATGGTGTATTTTTAAAATCAAAAACGATTAAGTGACTGATACATTCGGCAAATTTAATATCTAGGCTAGAAGTTTTTCTTGGAGCCAGAGTCTCTTCAGTTTTAATATACTATAATGTCACCTTTAAACAGTAGCTTGAGGTAAACCGGCTTGGAGATCGATTTCTGGCCCGTTCGTGCTCCATATATTTATATAGTTTCACTATCCGGGCCTAGCTATAGACGATCTTGTCTACTTTCCTGCTGTTCCTAACAGTAGGATCTTGAATTATATTTCCATATGCTATACTTTGTCATAAGCTTTAGCGACATCACGAAAAAAGATATCCACGTAATACCAGATTGTTTATCTTGAGCTTACTTTTATATTATGGTGGAGAGTGCTAAATCAGTGCTTAGTTTTTTCTTGAAGCTGAAAGGCAAGTTGTTTTAGAGGCAGTTCTTGTCTAAGTGATTAACCAATATTTTTTTAAATTTTTCTCAAAAAAATTTCTAACAATCTCTAGAAGGGAGATTGGACGTTAACTCTTTTTTTCTTTGTAGTTTTCTCCATTTTGCCTATAAAAACATTTTATCGATGATTTATCGTCGGTAAAGTTGGAAATATGTATTAAAGTTTTGTATTTATATTCTCCTCACACCTTCCAGTGTCAGAGATTGAGCGTCCTTATAGTTTAATTTAGCTATCTCCTAGTACACTCTTCATTTCTTCCATTGATATTAGTGCCACATCACCATCCAACCTATTTTTTCTGAGTCCATTAGGTATTGTGGACGTGTTCTATGGATGATGTTGTTTAATACGGCGATTATTTGGTTCTCGAATACTATATAATAGTCTTTTTTTCCCTCTTCGCTTATGTTGAAAACTCTAATACATTCTTCCAGGAAAATTAATTCGATGTTTCGTGTTTAGATTTAAGATCTACATTATGTCTTATACTTCCATTTACTGTAGAAGAGATGTTCGTCTCAATCTATTTACTATTTTCCAGAAATATTTTTGACAAGCTTTATTGAAGAGTTCTTCAAAAGTCTCGTCCCATCTTTGCCACTGTTTTTCTAGTACTTATTGTTCGAGTTCTTCTTTGATTTCTCTTTTTCATCGCAATATGTCCGACGCATATATAATATAATCCTCTCAGTTAACGTTGCAATTTCTTAATATGTTCGGTGTATTTCTAGGTCGAATTATTTTTTTATTAGGGCTTGAGGAGAGCTTTTCAATCTGCAACAGATCATGGTATCGGTTAACCTTTTTAGCTCATCCTCTATTTCTTTTGATGTCGTGAGCTACAGACGAGATAATGGGGAATCATTTAGATCTGATTCATAGGCTTCCCATTTTGCACATGTGATTTGGTTGTAGATAAAAGTTTTATGGTGTAAAGTAGTTTGTTAGACAGATGCTGGATATATCGACTAAACGTTCTGTAATAAAGGTCAAGAACTCGGATTCCAGATGTAGGACGATATTTTTGTACAAAGAGTGATTAGCCATCATCTTATATTTTTTGATTGCTTTGTGTCCTAATTCTTTTCATTTTCATTGAAGTCTCTCAAGGGAAATACCGTAATCCTCTTATTAAGATAAAGAAGATCGTGGGTATAGGCAAAATATTTTGTCTCGGATATTAATATCTGGCAGCTATTATCATATGTCTTAATTCCGTTTCGACCTTTATCGCCAGATACGATTCTTCCAAATTTCTGATCTCATAAAATATATGCACTTTTTTATTTCGAATGCAGCTCCATAGTAGTGTTCCTGCATGTAGTAGGTCACTATGACCTCATAATATCTGGTTGTTGGCTAGTGATGACTGTTCGTTGGTAATTCTCCCGAAGGTTTCTGTTTTCCTATTATTTTTAGTCGCGGGCGACTAATAACACTGTAACTATTCGGCCGATTTTAACGAAATGGAAACCCTTATGTTGTTTTACATTCTCTTTCAAATGATATAATTGTCAAAGTCCTCTTAAGGTTAGCCCATAAATTAATGTTTTGTGCAATAAAATAATAACTATTTTGCCGATTCTAACGAAATTTGAAACCCTTATATTGTTTTTTATTTTATTTTGAATTGTATAACTTTCAAGGTGATTTTATGGCTAGTCTTTGAATTATTGAAAGTTTTAAAGGTCGTAACATCATAAATCAGAATAAGTGAGAACACGTGACGTTTTGGTCAGCAGATCTTCTTTATTTCTCTTTTTTCTTGAGGATAGCTTTTCTCTTGGGTCTTATAAATTCAGTATGATTTGCTGATGTATTGGAGGAAAATGGTTAATCTTCCATGTTTGTCATATCTTTTGAATATAATTATTATCTATGTTGTAATTTTACCAAAATTAGTACAAGTTATATAGTTCTTTATTATTTGAGTCTATGAAAGCTCTCTAGAAAATTATTTTTGTATTCTTTCTTCAGCCAACATGAATTGTAAATCAACCTGTAAACATTAAAAATATGGAATTTGGGATAATCTTTTTGTCAATTCCAGCTAACATTCAGCGTATCAACTTTTCAACCACGTAAGGGAGTAATTGATAACAGGAGGGTAATAATACCCGAGCTACAACTAAAACTTCTAGGAGAGTCGTGCTCTCCCGTCCCAGAGTGGCCTAAAAGCGATCTTTCTCGGATCGTCTTTTGTGCCTCTTTTCAAATTTATCACTAAAATTTTGCTTCCCTATAGCCACTGAACCGGTCAAAAGAAGGCGCTAAACATTTTAAAATAAGGGTTTTCAACTTAAATTTCGATATCTGATTCGATATTTTCAGAATTTATCTTCTAAGAAATTTTAGCGCCCTTTTTCAACCTTTGTTGGGTATATCCAAGGCGTAGAAAAAGAGAGAGCCTGATTTAAAAGAGTTTTCGAAAGAAAACGCGAAAGAATGGTCCAATTTCTTATGAAGCACTTGAGGTGTAAGGGCCTTCGACTCCTCCAGGTTTCAGATGTAGTGAAATATGTTGAAACGCACATCTACATACTAATCTGCCATTCATTGTGAGCTCAAAGGTTTTTATTTGAATGTTTGGAATTGCTTTGGAATGTAATTATCCGAATGAACTTCTTATCTCTAACTTTGTCAGATCCAAAATTACATTACAAAGCTACAAACTCATTTCTGGGCTAATTTCTATCTGTTTGCTGCTTTTGCTAAGACTATAATAATTGTAGGTATAGTGAATCCAGTGGAGAAGAGAAGAAACAATAGGGGTAAAAAGGATTGTAAATTAAATAAAGCAGTAAATGAAAGGATTTCATGCTGTAACACTTTTATACCCTTCTCTATGTAAATTTAGGCTACTCTAAACTTTCAGTTTCGTCATTAATTAGCTCCATCAAAGAGTAAAAGAGAAGATCGAAGAATTTCTCAATTTTTACTCGTATGTATATTAAAATTACGGCCTTTTTCGCATCTTAAATATTTTAATCTCATTTGTCAATTACGAAAGAAAAATAAAATGAATAAGTTCTCGAAAATGAAAGTAAATCAGCGCAAACTGCTAACTTTATATAGCGCCAATCTTTAATTAAGAAAGAGTTAAAAGGATGAAATTTAAATAATATACGATTAAATCCAGTTTATGCTATACCCCGTGAAAATACCACATTAATGAATAATCTATAAGTGTTTCATGTATTTGGATTTATTAACGTTTAATTTAAGTGGAATATTTCTTGAAGCATTTACCTTTTATCGTTGGACTTTGAGAAATTTTTATGCAGTTAACTCAAATTTTAAACATATTTAGCTTGTATGAGATACTTTGCTCACTCTAGGACAGCTCTAAAAGGACCGAATTTTGTTATTGGTTCTAAATAAGAGTTGAATTTGTTGAATTTCCAATTATTGTACACAAAAATAAGAACTTAGAGAATTGAGCTAAATGAAATTTGTATGATCCTTGAAATAATTTTTTTTAAATTCCTCCCTGAAGGGGGGCAGAAATAGAAATAACATAAAATTAAATAAAAGTTAGCAGGCTCGTTAATGTTTAATAGTGGTTTGTTGAAGATTTTTTTTTGTCTTTTAATGTTAGTGATTTAGATTTTAAAATATGCATAATCATTTTTTCTGAGACGTTTAAAGGTAAATCACGGTTAAATTATTGTTTGGTTGTTGTATTTTGTCTATTATCTAACTATTATCTTAAAGTAATTTTAATAATCTTGAATCACTATAAATTTTCCTCGATTCCTACTCCATCTTAAAGAGAACGGTTCAATATTCAATAGTTAAAAGAAATGGAAGATGGTATTTCGGCTAATTAGTTCATGTCCTACAATTATTTAAATAATTCGAAGCAAACAAAATGAACTTATTAACTTTGTTGCTTACAAGAACTTGTGAACCACTTTGTGAATATTTTGTTAATGATTTTCTAGCTTGCATTTTTATTCTGGTTCTGATAATAAAAAGTTTGTCCATTTTCAATGAATGTTGTTCCTTTAGCCCGAATGAATTTTCTTAGTTGCTAGGAAACGAGAAAAATAGGGTTTATAGTATGGATAATATATTACATCGCTAACAAATAAAAGACGAACAGTTTTCAATGGAAATCAGCAGCCGAATTCGAATTTAATTTCCATAGGTATGTATATATTTCTCTTACTCCTTCTGCCTGCCTCTCCTTAGCTAGATAAAGTCAGACTTGAGGCTCATCTTTAATCAGCTAATGATAAGTAATGAAATTTAACATGAAAATTTAGTACACATACTATAAATAACACGTAAACAAACTGTAATAAAATAATAAAATCTGGATATACGGAATAAGTAAAAAGAGTTACGATTTCTAAGTCTAATATTTATGTGTGTGGAAGAATTATAATTTGGAATAGAGCTTACATAATAGAAAGAAATGAAAAGGACTAAGGAAAAATTGATTTAGTAAAACGGTTTTTCCTAATCAAAAGGTTAATACAAACGAGGGGAATTTTTAGAGGTAGTTAGGACTAAATTTGTATGTAATCAGCAGTCGTAAAAATTATTTCATGTTGACCATCAAACACCTGTATTTAGTGCCCAATATTATGCAAAAATATTGCTTTGCGATAAGGTGTTTTTTACTTATGCAGTTGCAATGCTTTTAACAGGGACTAGTAAACATATGTCTAAAAATTCCCCGTTGTTAGATAAGAAATGTTAAGTAGATTGGTTATTCCTACAGATATACGTTATTACTACAACTGAAATATGTGAGGTAACATTCTGGAAAGGAGAATTTTACACAGGCTTAATTACAATCCCAAATCTTCCGGAGAAAGACGCCTAATAGAATATAGACGCGATGTTTATAAATGAGTTTGTAACTATTTGTTGAAGATGGTCTTGAAATATCCATATTTAAGGTAAAATGAAGATTGAATAATTAATATATACTAAGGTATTGACTCACTAATAAGGAGGAAGGCGTCGTGTAGATCAGATCAACCAAAGATGAAGCTTGAATGCAAAATCCATGCCAATACATATGGAAGATATCGCAGGAAAGCTTTCAATAGCGTCTTAAGGTGCAATGTTTATTATTACCACATAGTATTTTTATGCAATGTTTTATAGTAGTGTTAAACAATCCGCATTACTTCTGACTTCAGTATATTGTCATCAGCCTTATTATTACTAGTTGCATCCAGTTTTCCTCCGGTTGATTAAATTCGCGTGGTCAAACTTAGGTTTAATAATTATTGATTTTTCTCTAAAAAAGGTTCATTTTTCCTATAAGATTTCTTCGGAATCCTAGGTGTTTGTTTATCTTTTATGCAACCGATTCTGTCTCTGAAAGTCAACCAGGAATAAGTTGAACTTCTAAATCATTCGTAACCCAGTCCGGATATCAAATCTCGTGCAAAAACCACAAAGCTGCCCGCGAAAGCTTAATAAATGGAAAGAAAAAAAGAATTCCAACACAAAACTAAGTATAAAGAGCGAGCGAAAAAATTAACGGGCAGAACGCCTCGTTAAACAAACCCATCAGTACCTTTCCCTTTCACAGTTAAAATCAAGCTCCCTCACATCCATGTTTACCCATATATAACTTCCTTAGTGCATGGAGATATAACAATCGATCAGAACAAACTAAAAAACTAGTTATTCTACTTTATCTCCACATTATTAGCAGTCTGTCCCGTTTTAAGTCTCCGTAATTGGCACGGCGATTTGCTTTTGCCGTAGTACAACTACTCTATACCATACACTACTCCTACATTATTTGGTGGGTGTCTTGAGGCGTTGGGTTTCAAATCTTTAATAATCTAAATTTTAAATAGTTAATAGGCTAATGTTTCATTGATCTAGAACTAACTTGAATGTACTTCGGCCGCATTCAAAGGCTTGCCGTTTACCGAACCTACCAATTGACTTGGGTAGAATCACGGCTGAAGGAGGCTTGTTGTCTGACGAACGCTCACGAAACGAGACGATAAGGACGGTGTTGAGGTACGGGCTTGACTCTACGAACTACAAAATAGCCCGAGTATTTGTATGCCTGATTCTGGAGAGGAAGTGGGAGTTTGGAGAAAGGAGTAACAAGCTCCAGACATCTTAATCCAGGGACGGAATCAATTCATCATTTAGCAACAAGGGCGAGACAGAGCGGCTTTTTCACACTTTCTCACCAGGGAGGGGGAAGGCTTTGGACGAGTTCGCAGGATTGCGAAATATTTTCCCAACGTGCTCACGAGTCGAAAATTCCAAAATGCTCGAACAGGAAGTGACGTCGTCTATGGCACGATACCATAGCACGTGGTTTCCGATAAATATTTTTACGGGGGAGGGTCAGAGGTTGTTTTTTTTTACACCCCTCCATACGATGGAACATTTCTGAGAGAGAGGGAAGAACTAGGGACATCCAAAATTTCTATCGGAGGAATTATTATTGAGGGGTCAGCCTGATAAAAAAAGGGGAGTACTTGATCTGTATTCGACAGGGTTACAAAAAGCCTATGATATTGATCGGAGCAAAATGTAATGTAAATGGGTAGACAAAAAAAATTACACTTAAATTAGGGAACAAAATTATACCTTTTTTTAAAAGGGTAGTGGAAAAATAAAACACACAAAAAATTCACAAGCACTATATTAAATAAGTATCTACAGGGATCAGAGCTATATATGTACAGAGTAAATATATATATATATATATATATATATATATATATATATATATATATATATGCTCAGCTGACGGGTTTACAGGCGACCAATAATTTAGTGGATTAGCCAGCATTACAATTTTCGGTACCACGTATATACCAAACTTTGAACTGATATTGTTAGACTATCAAAAGCCATCGCATTATACGTCTGTTCTTGCTCTTAGTTTTTCTGAGGTATGAAAAAGGTCGGTGGACAGTCTTAACAATAAACTCTCCCTTTTAATACATGCTAAACTTAGTAATACTCCATACTTTAGCTAAAGCTTCCGGTTATTTTACCGAGTAATCAAGTTCACGGGGCAGTAGGTTTCGGCTCGCCTAAGCTACTGGGTGGCTTTCATCTTCGTCGGAATATTTTAGCAGCACGCATCTAATTCCTTGGCTACTCGCAACCGTATGGATGCTAAGGGGTTTAGAGGTATTAGGGAGCCTCATATGTGGGCGGACGCTAGCTTGTCCTTGAGCTGCTGGAATCTGGCAGTAGCTTCGGGACTTCATGAAAGAAGATATAGAGATGTCTTTAAGTGCGATGGCACTTAAACCGGCAGAAATAGCTGAGAAGTTAGGAATAAATCTATCTTAAAAGGAGGCCGTTACCTTGAAGACCTCAGCTGTTTTCGTACTGGGGTGCATCTGATTTTTCGAGACAACAGGCTCTTGAGTAGTAGGTACGATGTTATGCTCAAATTGTTTTGAGCAACCGGGGGTCTCGGGGATGAGATCTCCGAATCCATTTAGCAATGGCTGCAGCTGACTCTTTTGACGAGGCGCTAGCCTGGGGAAGACATTCAGCACTGTGGATTATGATTTTGGGGTCCAGGTAAAGATCTCGGGATCGGCGGGGTTTTCTAAAGGAACCGATTGCAGGGAAGCCTTGTTGGCCTGGGCACGGGTTACCACGGGTTGTGCTACCGGGATAGTTGTAACCTAGAGGCTTTGACCAATCAGTAGAGAGCAAAAATTGGTTGGGGCTGCTACCACTTCGACCCAACTAGTTAAATACTCTCCCCTGATGTGTCAGTTTACAATAGTGAAATGATTCGCTCGGCCGAGGTAATCATGGACCACAGCGAATTTTGGGTGGTCATGACTGACTAAGAGAAGTAAATTCTCGGATACCACAATGCATGTGCACCCAATATCACGTAAAAGGGTGGACACACGGCATCCGTTTACAGTTCTATTTTTAAATTTCAAACCACCCGTGGAGTCGAAAATTCAAGAATGTTCGAACAGCAAGTGACGTCGTCCATGGCTCGATACCTTAGCACGTGGTCTCTGATAAATGGGGAGGGTCAAAGGTTGTTCTTTTGCAGCTTTCTTTGCCGCACTGCTGATGGGATGCCCCTTCCGGCGATAGCTTAGCCTCTTCTCCTTCTTTTGAAAGACTGTGTTTTGACCCTTATTCCTCACTTTACCTACAACCTCTCCTACACTTTTCTCTGGTCTTCTTCTAATTTTACTGGTTAGAGGCCGACCAGCTTCCTCTCTCCCAACTATTCCGGATAGATGCTGAGGGAAGAGGGGACAAAGTTCCCTCACCCCTGAGCGCTGGTTTAGGGTGGTAGTTTTTAAAAACATACCGCATCCTTGCCTTTACCTTCCTCATAAACCCTTCGTCTCTCTTTTCACAGTCCATGAAATTTACGGACAGCACAAGGTGGAGCCGCCCTACCTATGGGCTAAGCGGCCACAAGGCGGGCAATGTTGATTGGCGGAAGTCGACCTGGTCCGGCCACGTGTTTACCCCTCGCAGAACGGGCCACTGCGTAGGGTGATTAGCGTGTGCATCCCGTGTCACTAATAGGGTGACCATGCCCATCAATTAAATAAAAAAACAAATAAAAATCTCTCTATTTATTCCCAATTCACCAGCTATAATTGTTTACGAACACACGACCACGCGATGGGAGCTGAGAATGAGTATGCGCTATTTACACCCGTCATGATGTCTGCGTTCTTTTTTTTTGTTTTAGACACTTTCGTTCAGGCAGTATCTGTGCAGTTGCACCTGTATAGGATGTATACTGCAATTTCTGCCCACATTCCAGCGTGAGCCAACTTTGACGTAAGGGACTTCCGCCGTGTCGTGGCACGGTTGCTCTGAGACTTGAAGTCACACCCTCTTGTCAGATTACTCCCAGGGTTTAGGTTCTTGTCAACCTGATTGACGGCCGAAGACCGGTTCATTTTCCTGTCTCGAACTATTTCTGGGCTTTCCGGATACACAGCTCGATTTTCTATGGGAGTAGTCGATTATCTCCATAGTAGTGATCACTTTCCTATTCAAATATCATTTATGGGCCGCTGCTGCCTGAGCCCCACCCCATAGGTGGTTGGCGCGTTGGCGTTGGTCCACATTTCAAGAAATGATTGATTTATCTGCCTTGGTCGAGGAGTTTAAGTGGATAGATGAGGCCATTGAGTTCTTCTCCGCCACCCTCATTGCAGTGGGCCTAACTACTCTGCCTAGAACGTCTGGCCGTTTTGCCTGCCGACCTCTTCCGTGGTGATAAACCGAATGGGAGGAGACCCCCAAAGAGAAGCTGCATCCCTATATGCGCTATAAGCGCCACCCCAACGACTTCACTGTTGGGCAATTTTGTCGAGCAAGCGATAGGGTGCGGTTGTTCTTCAGCACGACCGCCGCTCTTCTTAGCGGGCATAGCTGTCGTCACTTATAGGAAAGACCCCTCTAGCCTAGGTGTTGAAGTAAGACAAAAGGATTCGGGACAAGTTGTCGGAGGACCCCTCTCCCGTTCTCTAGGAAAATAAGACCGCAATCTCGGACCCCACCTCCGTGGCGGAATCCTTCGTGACCGCTACCTCCGCATTCTCTTGCTAGGATGCTGCTCCGACAGAAATCATGTGCGTCGTCAGTTTCGTGGAAAGCCGCCGACTGGACTTTTCTCCAGGGGCGGCGAACACTTCAAAGACAGGTTTACATTGATTAAGTAGCGTTTCGCTCTCGCTTTTTACGCGGACACCGCCCCTGGTACGGATGATGTACTTTCCGCCATGCTTCTACATCTTAGTGAGTAAGGAATAGAATTTCTGTTTGATTTGTTTAACAGAATCTAGGTAGAGGGTATCCTCTCAGACTCCTAGCGAATCGCTTTTCGCAAACCTGGGAGAGAGCATTCTACTCAGACCAGTTTCCGCCCAATCTCTCTACCCTCATGCGTGTGCAAGTTGATGAAGAAATTGGTAAATGTTAGATTAGCCTTTTTAACTGGACAGCGGAAGCCATCTTTCTTCTGCACATTTCGCCTTCCGCAAGTTCCACTCCACGTCGTATGCTCTGCTCCGATTGAAAAAAGCAATCTGCGAGGCTTTCTTTACTAGACAGCCTTACGCTATGGTTTATTTGATAGAGAGAGGCCTATAATATCGCATGACGATACGTTATCATGGAGATTCTTAACACCAATGGGGGCAAGGGGACGCCTTACAAACTTTATATCTGATTTTTTGCAAGCAATTAGATTACGCGTACGGGTGGAGTGAGCCCTCTCCTGTCCAATGAATCAGGAAGATTGTGTCCCACACGAAAGTGTCCGCAGTGTAACACTTTTTGCCATCAGCTTCAAAGACATCACCTAGATGCTGGCGGAAGATGCTTTCACTACGCTCTAAATGAACGACATTTTGATCTTTTGGGTGCGGCACAGATGCCAACTCTGCAGGTGGTCTCTCGCTATGCTAAAACGCACAGGCTCACATTTTCCTTAGCCAAGACGAAAGTGGTGCACTTCTGACGTCATACACGGCTCCACTCTTACCTAGAACCTGTTCTACATGGGGTTTGCTTGAAAATGATGGACTCACACCGTTTCCATGGTCTTGTACTTAATCAACGCCTCGCTTATTTCTTAGCCTTTGGGTCTCTTGTACCTTACTTTTTAATTATAATCTATCCTTTGTTCGTTCGAAGATTCACAGACGAGCGTGTATTGCAGAAGGTGGACTAGATCCACAACACCGGCCTTCGCCAGGCGAGCCTACTTGTCGATGCTGGTAAAATGTAACACTCTCTGCGCCGTACAAAGTGCATCATTCGTCTGTACATGAGTGCTCAGAAACTCCCTCAGTCGCCAACAGCTTTCACTGAATCTGCAGCTAAACTCGACGCTGCCTATGCTGACGAAAGAAGCGAATCATACCCTAAGTCATTTGGGTTTAGGGCTAGGAAACTCCTTCTAGAGCTCATTTTACCTCTTGGGCCGGTAGCAGCTCTGTTCCTGCCTAGGCCGCCACCCTGGTGGGTACCACTTATGAATATTTGTCGCCACACCTATTCTTCCAAAGCTTGTACAGCGCCGAGAGTATTGCGTTAGGCCTTTTCCGAGTACACTTTGTGTCACACTGGTACCGTGCCATTGTATACATAAGGCTCCAAGAAGGGGTCGGTTTCCACGCGTATCCACTCTGTTTGAAGTCAGTGGGGCTCTGCCAAGCACTGAATCTGTCTTCACGGCCGAGATCGTTGCAATACACGACTCGGTACGGTAGTGACGCGATGTGCCCGGTTGGGAGACCGGATTGTGCTTTATAGCGAGTCACAAACAGCCCTGCGTGCTCTCCAGACATTGAAATCTCCACATCCCCTGGTTTACAATATCTACGACGCCACGTTTTTGGCGAGCCGGGGGATGTCGAGATTATATTCTGCTGAGTTCCTAGACATTTAAGAAATGCAAGGAATGTGCGTGCCGATGAAGATGCTAAAAAGTCAAGATTCACCCCCGAATAGGTCACAATCGCGTGACGCACTGCTATATAATTGGTTCCTCGCCTGCGCCTTATTGCGAAGACTGCGTCTTTCCTCAATTTTTTTGTCACATTCTTGTTTAATGTCCCAGTCTGTTTGATCTTCACGCACGTTGCCTGTCCCTGTACAGGGATAAGCCAGAACGCAACCGCTTATCTCTTGTACTCGGACGTTGTTCGTGCACACAGATTTAGGGATTATACTACTTTTTGGAGTAGGCTGGCCTCATCTACTTTATTTGACTGTTTGTTGTAAGTCGCACGTTCCTGCGCCGGGGAAAGGCGAGCCTAGCACCGACACCGGAGCCCGCTTCCTTGTTAATTTTTTGCTTTTTCTCTTTTGTTGTTGTATTTTTATCGTTTTATTTGTTATTTATATATTTTTTTTGTTTTTTAATAAAGTTAAGTAGTAAGCCTTGGTTAGTACGACAACTTCTGCCTCAGGTAGGCAGTTGTGAGGGGTCACCTATAATTTGAACAACATAAGGGTTTCAAATTTTGTTAGAATAAGCCGAATAGATACAATGTTTATCACTAGAACAAAAAAAGTAAAACATGGACAGACCGACCCGCAAAGTGAGATATAGAGTCCCCGCGAACAAAAATATTTATTGCAGGTTCAAACACGTCAATGCAGACTAGTATTCGGAATGATACAGTTAACACAACAATATTGTTTGAACACGCTCTGTGTACGTACGTACTCTGGTTTCATTCTGTTTGGTGATTTACAATTACTGTGCTAATTAAGTGGTTATTAAATAAATAGGTGATGGATGTGCGTCAACGATCCGAAAAACTTTTGTTACGTTTAGGGGGATTTGACGTTTAAAGAAGTTTGAAATGAGGACCGATGTGATCGTACATTTGAAGCAGAATCCCCTTCACGTTAACGTCATTTGATTATTCAGGGCGATTAAACAAGCTTGTTCGGGATTTTAACTTGTCGAAAAAAGAAACCAATCTTTTGGGATTTAGGCTGAAAAGTCCGAATGATCTGCCTGCATACTGACACCAAAGTGTGTTTCTTTCGTAATCATCAAGAAGAGTTTCAAGATTTAAATTCTGACGAGGATAGTTTAGTGTACTGTAATAATATTTGTGTTTTCATGGCTGCATTTTATCATGTATATAAATCTACAGAGTGGAGACTGTTCTTTGATTCTTCAAAAACTAGTTCAAAGGCTGTAATTTTGCACAATGGCACCAAAGTTCCGTCTGTTCCAATAGCTTATGCAACTACCATGGGAGGAATATAACAATATGAACATCCTGTTTGAAAGAATTCTGTACAACAAGTAATGTTGGGCAATCTATCACTATTTTAATGTTATTGCGTTATTAATGGGTTTGGAGCTTGGCTACACGAAATATTGTCACTTTTTATAAAAATGGCACATCAGTGACAAGAAAGATCATTACGGCATGAAGAAATGGCAAAAGCGTGAAGCATAAGTGTACACAAAAATGTTTTACATCTTACAATATTTAACTCGGAGATGATTCTTTAACATCCACCCCATATAAAATTAGTGCTTTTCAAAAAGAATGTTAAGACGATGAAAAAAAAGTCAGCGAGGATGGCATTTAAAAGTGTTCTGCGAACCTTTTAGGTAATCGAAAATCCCGCAACTACCGTGATATTCTGAATGAATTATTACAGTCATAAAAACATGGAGTATAATATGTCATTAAAAATTCATTGTTTTGTATTCACACTTGGATTCCTTTCCGGACAACCTCGGTGGCGTCAGTGATGAGGACGGTGAAGGTTTCCACCAGCAAATCTCAGTCATGAAAAGCTGGTACCAAGAAAAGTGGAGTGTAAGAATGCTCGCAAATTATTGTTGGACGCCAAAGAAGGAAGTTTTAGATGCCAAACAAAGAATGAAAACGACAACTTCCTCATTTTAAGTAACCTGAATAGTGCCTTGGGGTGGGTTCGAACCAAGCACACTGAGGCAGTTTGCAACCTTTTTGGTCTCAATTAAATCAAGGTCTTTTATTAACTCAGCTACGCGGGAGAACAAAATTCTTCAGTTGTCCTCTGCCTCAGTGTGCTTGAAATAAATGCTACCAAACCAACAATCTGGCTTTCAAGCTCATTAAAAGATGTGTTTCCATGAAGGCATGACCAGGCATATTTGACAACTTCATCTTAGTAATTTAAAGCAGTAACTCGGTCTGTTATCTCGTAATATCCTCAATTCGTTTTATCCTCAATTGTGAAGGCCTCTAAAAATTATATGAAAACTGCAAGATAATTTTGGGGCCAATCAATTATTAACCAGTCACACTTTTGAGACAACATATTTCCTTTCGAATCGGCTCTCTATTGGCTATTTGCACGCTTTAAATCTCTTATAACCAGGAAATCTAATTAATATAGTTCGTCCTATCTTCATCATTCTTTTCGCGTTTGACAATATGATAATATCTATTTCTTTCCATAATGACGTCCATTAAACGTTGTTTCTCTACTATGGGCCATTTTTATGGGTACGCTATGTCTCGATATTAGTGTATGCACTTTAATATTTAATGTAGTCTGTATCGAGTCGAGATAAGACTAATATATATTTCGCAAGAAGATATTTATAAATTATGAATAACAAATAAGTAAATTTTGACAACCATATTTGTTACTTCTAAACATTAGTCACATTGACTAATGCACGAATGTGACTGATTGATCATAAAATTTGTGGGATACTGGAGAATGATAAATTAAAGTATAAGAGAAACTGAGGAGTGGAAGAATGGTGTAATAGTGCCGTTGTCTTAAGGCAAAAGGAAAAAAAGTAAATGCAAGAACTATATGAAGATGTTTGTTGAGTGTTGAACGCAAAGTATATAGCATATTTATGATTAAACCTATACAAAAAGATACTTTGGAGAGTGAATTTGGTTAAAAAGACGGGATTAGATAGGGTAATGTAGATCTATTCTGACAATGAAATTAGCTGGAGCGCTGTTGTTTTGAAGTAGTTTCTCTCGGCGTCCTGGTTGCTTTAATAATTAGTGTGTTTAATTTTTCTCCACTATGTAGAAGATTTTCTATATTTTCAAATTTGTATTTTTAAATTTCAATGAACACTTTTATGTTAGATATAATAAATTGTAGTGATTTTGAACTTCCAAGCTTATAAAGGAGTTTATCATATTTCTATAAGAATATAGCAATCTATATAAAGTATAATATTATATGTTTTCAATTAGTATATATATATATATATATATATATATATATATATATATATATATATATATATATATATATATATATATATAATTAGTTTTTGAAAGCAACAGGAAAGTGAATAATACTCTATTGATTTAACAAGGTCTGCTGACCAAAATTACGGGCAGAATTAAAACCTTACCACATTTAAAACTTTCAATAGTTCCCAGACTAACTTTGGAAGGACCTTGGCATTTATATCATTCGACAAATAATGTAAAATAACATGAGGGTTTCAAATTTTGTTAGAATTCGCGGAAAAGTTATAAAGTAATTGTAAAATAATTCCCCTGCAAACCATGGGAAGACTTTGGGAATTAGATTACTCGAAAGAGAATGTAAATAACATGAAGGTATCAGATTTTGTTAGAATTGGCAGCATAGTTATGATTTTATTTCCAAATAATTCTACGGCTTAACTTGAGAGGATCTAACAATTATATCATTCGAAAGACAATGTAAATCAACATAAGGGTTTCAAATTTCGTTAGAATCGATCTAATAATTATGATGTTATTGCCAAAAGAAAATAATTTCCGTGCTAATCTTGGGATGACCTTGGAAATTATATCATTAGAGACTAAATGTAAAACAACATAAGTGTTTCTAATTTAATTAGAATTAGAATTATCTAGTCACCCGTGACTAGACTCGCACGCGACTAGGAACATTCTTCTTCCCCGCGAAGCAAAGAGATGCTGTACGGTTCACTGTTACAGATTTTCAAAATTTGTTATGTACCAAATAATTCTCTGTTCCTTGGTCTAATTGTATAATTTAATTTTATCAATGGAAATAAGGATAACTACTGAAATTAAATTGTTATATAAATTAATGTTTTAAAAATTAACTTGAAAGTAAGATTTGGTAGCTGCCCGTTAGATTGCAATCAACGAAGCACGGATATGAGAATATATGTATACTAGCAAGTGACTATCCAATATACCAATCTAGAAGTATTCAAATTAAAGCAAGGTTGTTTTAGTGGTGGACCTAAAACTTTCCTTTTCCAATCCTTCTCCTCTTCAAAATCTAGTAAATGGAATGCAAATGAAAATGGATGTGAAGAAGTATTGCTAAAACTTTTCAGCCTCTTCAATGTATATCATTAAATAATTTGGGAGTTTGTATAGTACATTCTTTGCTTGAGGGGAACATTTGTCCATATTGAAAGAGCAGTTCTAACGACTAACAGAAAGAGTTTTGTATGAATGAAGCAACAATCAAACGATTGTTGCAATGTAAAAACTCAATATTTACCTCAGCAGCTGTGAGTGGTCAAAAACTAACAAAAATTTCTTGAAGAAACTTAATTTAAATTAAAAATTTAATGTACATTAATTAAAGTGATAAGGGAAAGTTAATTAATTTTTTTTCTCTGGTGTTCAAAGTTTGAAAATGAATGCTTGAGTTGTAAGTTCGCATTAATCGAGTTTTGTTTAGTTTCAGTTGGAGATGGTGACGAATGAAAATATTTATTTTATAATGAAAGTACAAAACTTATAATAAATATTTGTAAAATTTATCACTTTCATGTTTTCAAATTATGGCTATTTACGATTTTGAGGCTCATAAACTATGTTAAGATTAATCTATGGGATAGCTTTATTAATTATTTGCAATGAACAACTAGCTGAAAAACAAGGCTTCATGGATCTGGAGAAAGCTAAGATAGGGAAGATAACGAAGCATTGTGGCATTTGCTAAGAATAAATAGAACCACTTTAGTAAGCTCTTTGAACCTTTGAAGAGCAATTATCTTGAAATTACGGTGTGCATTGGAGTTAGGGATTTCATCTTTTAATATATGAGATGCATGATTTTCTTTCATTCTAAATTAATTGTTGATTTGGTTATCCTCATTAGCCATGTAAATTATTACGAACGTAACTATCCGTGAATTTTATAGTTTATTTAGAAATTACACAAATATTTCACAAGAGGATGGGAGCTGGCATCTAAGGGATTGCACTACTACTAGCACAAATAACCTAGCTGCATTGATTTGTCGGTACATAAATTCTCTACATTTTTTAATTGTGTTTTTTTTGCGTGTTTCCACAGATCTATCCAACAAACTTTATGGGTGAGATACTCTCCATGAAATCTCTCTAAGCGATTGCTTTGAGACTCTTTCTACCTTACCTGATTACGTGTTGATCCTTTTCTTAACACAGATTTTTCCCTCTCTGAACATAAATTGTTGACCTCCTAATCATCTATTGAACCCTCTCAAACACAGATTAAGTACAGCCTGAACCCACCTTCAAGTCTCCTGAACTTGCTAGACCCAAAAATATTTTCAACCTTCCCTGAGAACATTTAAACCTCTCCGGACTCTATATTTACTGTTATTTGTCAGTAATGTACAGTCAGCTAAACAACTGTACATATATTGTCATTTTTACAGCAAAAATATATGCTATTGTAGTTATTGATATCAGATGAAATTATAGAAATTACAGAAGAGGTGTTTATAAATTAACAGTAAAATAGATAGTGTTGTACTTTATACACTTTATACGTCTCACTTTAATTCCTAAATCAAGAAGCTTTATAAAAAATACAGTAATTTGCAGTAAAACTACTGTGTTACCAACTGCCATAATTTTGTCTAAGTGAACGCTGCAGTTTTATATGAGAAGTCATCACCGAGAATTATAAAGATCACAAATCTCATTATTTTTGTACTAAAGTTACTAAATCCAACCAGGCATTTTTCCAAGTCGATTTGAAAATTAGTTAGTAAGTAAAATGGAGAGGTTAAAGAAGGAAAATGTATGGAAGGCCACAACCAAGAAGACCAAAAATAGATAAGTGCCTTGCAAGGCTTCTTTAACCTAAGTCTGTTAATGAGTCTGTCCTCCCTGTTGCAACTTTTCATATATACAAATAAGTTTAAATTCATTTTTTTTTATAGTTGTATTTGCAAAAGAATATCAAGTATCTATTAAATTGAACAGGTTTCGG
Source organism: Ceratothoa steindachneri (assembly GCA_963969495.1). Taxonomy (NCBI): domain Eukaryota; kingdom Metazoa; phylum Arthropoda; class Malacostraca; order Isopoda; family Cymothoidae; genus Ceratothoa; species Ceratothoa steindachneri. The sequence continues at coordinate 47,049,257 of OZ018331.1, forward strand.
ACTTCAGTTCTACAGTCATTACTTAGCTGACTAGCTTCTACCTTTGGATATAATTATTTACACAAGAAAATGAGGAATCTTTCAGTCTTGACATACATTTTGCTCATTAACTATATGAGTCAAACACACCATTTCTAACAATATCATTCTAGAACTTAATTTAGGAAAAATCAGGAAATATTTTTTTCACATACTAGTGACTTTTCCTGCTCCATTCACGATGATGGTAGTAGTCGGCTCTCGATTTAACCTATCTTCGTTAAGAGGTTTCAAGATAATATTGACTTTATGAGGATGCCATTGTTTTATCTTGAAAATACATCAATTGCTAATGGAGCTCACGAGCTTTTATAATCTGAGAGGCGTTATGTAAAATCTTTAGAACAAATGCTAGATTTTTTTCTGTTCGACAAGTTATTTTACTCTTCTATTGCACATACTTCACACTACAAGCGTGCATAAAGCATCTATGCAAATTAATAATACCGTTCCTTGTGAGACTCTTTCTCCGAATCTATACAAAAGTTGCACTGAACAGTTCTGAATCTCTATTTGCAAAATAACGATGGACATTTTTTCTTACATTTAAGGAAAAGGCCTTTCTAAGCCAGGGGATTACCTCAAGTATTTAGGCTATTTTACTAGTATATTTGGTTCAACTATTTTTTTTCAGAAAAGGAACCAAATTTTATATATTTATTTTTATTTTCAAAATTCAATTATTTTGTTTAAAAGAAACAAACAGGTTGAAAGCCCTTAATGTTGTCACGTTGAAAACCACACCCTTTAGAATTTAGGTGATCAGATTTCTAAACCATTAACGCAATTGAATTCATTTTGAAAATTCTATATATCACCAAATGGTTTTGATTATTCCAAATTTTCCTTTATACATCATAACAGTAATTTTAAAATAAGAAGTTTAAATTTTTTTTTTCTAATAATTAGGATGGATCATATTATGAAGAGTTATTGTATAAATCAAATTTGAGAGAGCTAGTTACTCCTTCAACCATAGAATTCATTATGCTTCGTTTCTATAAGAAATTTCATCACCAAAATTTTATATTTTGTAACTGAAAGAATGGTCATTTTAACACTCGTTTAACTGAAAAGATGTGTCATCACAATAATTTTTGTTTGTCAATAAAGGGTCATGAATTTCTACTTGAAAAGGTTTATGCTTTTATTCTCTGTTGTATTATACTATTCTCTCAATGAATTTATTAAATCAAATATAAATGTTGACGTCCACCCATTATAATATTTTTTTATTGCTAAAAGTTATTCAATTTTCACTCTAAAATAATATTTTGAATAATAGTTTATCAAATTTTAAGTGTTTAAATCAAAATTTTCAATTCAGAAGGCCGTAGTATAACTAATACGGTAGAATGCACAGTTTTCCCTTTACTCGACTTAGCATCATCGAGAAAATTGAGTAAATAAATGTCCTGAGCAAAGATTCTAATTAAAATGAATTTTAAAAGAACTTTAGAAGAACTTTGCCCGAATATATGCGTCGTGATAAGATAATGCTGACATTTTTGCTTGATCAGGTACTGCAAAAGCTACATCATCCTTTACATCAAAGGCTAGAAGAAGGCTTTTGGTAAAGCTAATATCCATTTTAATAGTAAAGAGACACCTGAGGGCTAACATTTTAATTCCACGAAAAAATATAATTCGCTTTTAGAAACATTTATTGATCCATTTAATACGAGGGGCGGTCAATAGGTTTTGCGAATCAGTATGGCAAAACAGAGAAAGGGGGATGGGTGTTTGTGGAGGTGTTAGGACAAGTTTTGACAAGTCAGCCGCACGCTCCTGCCTCGTATATTTAAGAAGAGGTAGCTAATCGCAGATCGTCAGTCACAAATTTTTAAACAATGGAGAAGGTTGCGCACTGCGCAGTGATCAAATTTTTGACCAAGGAAGACAAGAATGTAAAGAGATCAATGAACGCATGGTTGCAGTGGTGTACACCGATACCACCCCTTCCTATGCAACCATTGCTGGCTGGAATAGGGAGTTCCACGAAAATTTGTCCATGACCAAGGTCTCTGCTCGTTGGGTCCCTAGAAACCTCACGCCCCATGATCGACTTCAACGTCGTCAAAGTCCACAAGGCCAGAGTTACACAAGCTGCCCTGCGCGAGTGCGGATTCGAGGAGCTCAACTATTCCCTCTACAGTCAAGATCTAACTCCTAGCAACTACATTTTATTCCACCAGCTTGAGGCTGCACTGCGTGGACGCCGGCTTAAGGACGATGAAGATGTCCAGCTCGCCGTCCAGAAGTGGATTGAACAGCCTTTGGGATATTTCTGATTATCGGGTATTCGAAGCCTTAGGGACAAGTGCATTGAAGTCGAGGGTAGTTATATTGAAAAATAATAAAACACTTTTCCTCATATCTCGTTACCTTATATCCAAATTGCAAAACTTATTGACCGCCCCTCGTATTTGAGTCAAAGTTTAAAATTTATCCATGGGTTTATTTCTCTAATACATCATCTTCTAGTATTTGGAGGGAAATAATTGCTATTTCTGATCATAGCGGACAAAGAGACTTCTATTCGCAACGCACTGGAAGCATATTGATGAGAGTTACCTAACCAACCCTTCCTTAGAGAGCTTTAATTTTTTTATATATGGTTGGTTAGAAAGTCCTATCTCACTTAGGAATTTCAAAGAAATTGACAAAATTATGCAAATAAAGTCCATCATTCTCTACGATCTTCCAGCAATCACTCAGCATCCAAATCTGTCAGCGGGGTTTAATTCCAAAACCGATGAACAAGGTTCTTTAATTCCATCAAACTGTTGAATCGCTGGTCGCGTAGGAAATGTGACAGTAAGCGGAATAGGATATATTTACTCAGCGCAACATCGGGAGGAAATGGTTGATGTGAAAGAATATCAACACCGTCCATCTATTCAAACCTCTCCATATTCAACCTGACAATGTGTGTCCTTGAATTGTCTTGCTGAAACAAACCTGACCTCGATTAATCAAAGCTGGCTACTACTTCTTTTGTTTGTCATACACGCGCTCTAGCTGCTGGCAATAAAATTTAGCATTGATGGTGCAATAATGAGGAGCAAGATCTAAATGTACTATTCATTGTAAATTCCTCCAGACAGAGATCAGTACCTTCTTGTTAAACCGATTCCGTTGTAGAACGGAAGTCGGTGTTTAACTTAAGGAACCAATTTCATCTCCCGATCTTTGTTAACCACGTACACTCAATTCTTATCTGATGTGGCATTTCGCCTCTAGATTTGGTCTTCCATTGCTCTAGTGATAATATAGCTGCAAATATCTTATCAATGGGCAGTTTGTGCTTCGGTAAGGTCATATAGATCTAATAAGGGCTTCTTGTGAACAAAATCCATTGGATGCAATCGGTTCAGCACGATCTAAGGGGATGACAATCTAACAACTTTCGCAAGATCACGGATGCTTGTATAAGGTTAAACATTCATTGCTGCCACAAAAACCTTGTTGTAAAAGGTTGATGCTCGGCCGGAACATGGTTCATCGTCTGGGTTAAGATTCCCGGAGGTGAAACGTCTGTACCACCTCGAGACCCTTGCTTGAATGACTTTGTCTTCTCCTTCAGTATCGCAAATATCCTTTACAGCAACTCTGCTGCAAAGTTTTCGCTTGTAACAATAGTGAATCAAAACTCTAAACCTACTTTCGTCCAAACTCTTTTATGTTAGTTGGGTTTTACACAAAGAGAAATAAATTGCGCAGGAGAAAAAAATGAAAGCTGAAGTTAGTAGTAGAATGAATAAGGCTAACCTAACCTAATGTTAATGCTGCTACATAAAATTTTATTACTTGCTTTCTGCTTCCTAAGTAAGGTAGGACTTTCTCGCCAACCTTATACCTTAACTAGTTCAAACTTAATCTACTCCTTTTTCCATAACAAATTGTTTAAAAACTGTCAGTTAAATCATCGAAAACCCGATAGCAATAAACGTTTAGTCTTACTATAGGATCCACTTAAAATTAAATTCTTGGAAAAGAATACTCCAAATATTTAATCTTGTAAATCTTACTCTAACCGTTAAACAAGTAAAATTAAATTGTAATATGTATATTTATGCCGGAATAAAAAGTAGGAACATTCCAGGTAGATATTGATCCCCCTGAAGCTGTGATCAAAGATTTTTTAAAGTCAAATGGCTTAAATTTTGGTGATGTTTCGAATAGATGTTTTCTTTATTTTTGCCTTCTTTTTTTAATTATTAGATTTAATTCCTCAAAAATTTTAAAAGATTTCATTTCCAGACAAAGAAATCAAGAAGGAAACATAAAAATAAAAAAGTTAGCTGACGAAAGCCAAACTTTTCTCCTCCGAGCGATATGAAAGTGTATTAGATTTATAGCAGATGGGCCCTTGGGCAAAAGAATAAAAAAACCTTATAATATCATTAATATAATTTAATTAGACATTTGTGTTAAATGAATTCATTTAAAATATAATATATCTTTTAGTTTTGATTCTATTTATGGTTGCTTACATGTAATTAGAGCCCCCTTTGATTCAATTCTAGCCCTAATTTATCGTTACATGAAATTCACAAAATTGTGACGCTATCTTTCCGTCCTCGGGTTGTAATATTTTGCATAGTTCTATTTTATATCTACATGTATGCTGTTGCAAGCACACACAAAAAGTGTTCTATTCAATTTAGGTCTAGGCTCACTGAACGCCACTCCATATGCGTGATCTTAATTACTACACACTAATTTGGGGTGTGGTTGAATATATGACATAGGGCAGGAGTCGGCAAACCCTGGCATGCGAAAAAAAATTCCTCTTCTTAGATTTTAGGCCTTTTATGTTAAAATTTTAAAAATATGCTAAAAATGCCAAATGTGTAGCAGTGACATGATCTCAAATAGTATCGAACGTCTGGAAGCATTTTTTGCGTGGTGCTTGTGGAAAATGTAAGATTTCAATAGTTGTCTGGGATTATGTGACAGGTGCACACATTTAGTAGTAAATTCACTTTAATATCATATTTTCTTCAAAGTAGGTATATATTTTAAATGCCGATAAATGGCATGTTCGAAAAATTAAGTTAGAATAGAATAATCGTCCATTTGTCATTATGGATGATGGATTTTAGGTTTATTTTACAAAATATGTAGTCCTACAGTCGATCCCCCATATTCGCGGGGATAGAGACAACGAACCCTCGCGAATATTGAAAAACCATGGATAGTTGATGCTACCCCCCAAACACCCCCAACCCTTCCCAAATATCGTAATACGCTCCCCATATTAATTCAAGTAGTTATGTTTTGTCATGTTCATACACATACAGTAAGAAATAAAGTATCAGAACACATTCAATTATTTTATTATATAATGTTTACTCAGACTCCATCGTAACAGGAACCTTATCACCTACTGATTTGCTAGTCTTCATCACTTGGTTTACACTCACTGAAACTCTCTCTCTAATAGCCTTTTAACAGCTTGAAATTGATCGAATTGTGCCTTCGTTCACGCCAAACTCTCGGGCAATTTCGGTCTTTTTCTTGCCTTCTTCTACCTATCTAACAGTTTCGACTTCTCCTCCAAACTCATCACTTTTTGGCACGCTTAGGCAGTCTTTAGCAACACTAGACGATGCAGGGCGCTTAGGCATTGTTAATATTAAGGTACAAAAAGCAAAAATTGTTCAAGGTGTAAAAGTATTGAAAAACGAAAAATAAAACACGCAAAATTACGACAAATATACAAATCACCGCTGACACACGTGGGACACAAGTGTACTGAATGGAGTGCGAGAAATTTTAGACATATACTGTACATACTGTAGTCGAGCGAGTGAGATCTGTACGCTGATTGGCTGAAATCGTCCCGTCTCATCCAACCAACACTTACGTTTTACGACAATGTACGTAGGTTTCCGCAGATGTCTGGAAATGGCGCAAATTTTGAGATTTAAGGCCCCCCCAAAATTTTCCACGGATCACAAACCGCGAATAGGCGAGGGTCGACTGTATGTGTGTGCACACGTGTGGTGGTGAATTAGTTTCAATTTAAAATGTTTTTAGATTCTAAAGTTTTTTTTGTAAATTGCCTATTAATGGCATGTTTTAAAAACCCTAAGTTAGACAATCTTCCCTTTCAATTATCATGGACAACAGATTCGGGATTTATTTAAAAAAATAATTGAGCTATATGTGTTTTCTGCTTGGAAATTGTTGTTATTAGAACATCAAGTGTAAAACATAATTTGAAAGAAACATGTCAAATCTTTCAAGTGTGATGCAGATAAGCCTGAAGAAATAAAAAAGGCGGCGTTCTCAATTGAAAAGCAAACATTTTTTTTCCAAAAAGCAGTTGGTAGCAAAACCAAATCAACTACAGGGAGCTTCCAAGTTGCACAATGCATTGTTAAATCTGGAAATCCATTTACCGATTGGGATTATATAAAAAGCGCTTTCTTCGGTTGTTTGATGATGTTCCCAATAAAGACAAGATCATTTCAACAATGAAGAATATGCCTGCTTCTGCTAAGACGGTTGATAGACGTATTTTATAGATGGGTGCAGATATAAAAAAACAACATACGGAAGCGTTAAAAGTTACTATTGTCTTTAATGCGGATCCTGATAAGAATGTGGATATAAAAGCTATTGCACGTTTAGCAATTGTACCTAAAAACCGGAACACCGAGATACGTGAGGAACTGTGTTGTATCGAACCTATGTATGGTACTACCCAGGAAAAGAATTTTTTAGAAACATTTATTTATCATTTTGTGAAGAGAGGAATTGACATTAATTAAAAAGATATTTGCCGTTACAACAGACGGTGCTTCTGCCATGGTAAGAAAGTATAGTAGATGTTTACGTCTACTTAAAGATAAGATTGGGCACCCTATTTTAAAGTTTCGCTGCATTATTTAACAAGAAAATCCTTGTGCATAGATTTCGAAAACAGATCTAAATAAGGTGATATAATAAAAAACTAATATTGTTAATTTTCTTGTTGCACGCTCTTCTCTAACAAAAACCAGTTTTAAACTTTACTTGAAGAGATGGAGTGTGCTTATCAGCACATACTTCATTACTGTAACGTTAGATCGCTAATTTGTGGTAAAGTCCTGGATGGGTTTGTTGCATGTCTGGACCCAATCAAAGTTGTGTTAATTTTAAGAAAAGGGCCAAACTTATTTCAAACTGGAAGACACACAGTCGCTTAGGGAAGTTATGTTTCTAACAGACATCACAGCTTATCTCAAATTGCTCAACTTACGTCTGCATTTCAAAATATGGACAAATAAATTTAAAAAGTTACGGAGAACATTGGAAACTTCTAAACCACTTATGGAGCTACTATCCTAACATACTGGACTTCTATGGCTAATTTGTGGTAAAGTCCTGGATGGGTTTGTTGCATGTCTAGACCCAATCAAAGTTGTGTTAATTTTTAGAAAAGGGTCAAAGTTATTCCAACTGGAAGACACACATTGGCTTAGGGAAGTTATGTTTCTAACACACATCACAGCTTATCTCAACTTGCTCAACTTACGTCTGCATTTCAAAATATGGACAAATAAATTTGAAAAGTTAAGGAAAACATTGGAAACTTCTAAAACCACTTATGGAGCTACTATCCTAATATACTGGACTTCTTTCCAATAAATATTTGACTGTTTGAAGAAGGGAGCTTTTGCAATGCATATTTACGTTAACAAATATTTTCGCATATTACGTATGTCATTATTCCCCATCACATTCGACTAACTACAAATCACTTTGAAGCATGTGTGTAACCTAAAGTAGCAAAATACTCCCCTTCTATCCCAAAGTTCATACAAGATAACCAAGGACATGGATCTAATTAAAACGTAAGTATATATTAAAATTACATATTTTCTAATGATAAAAATTACTTTTTTTCTTTTAACGGAATATTTAGCATATCATTGGGCATATATTTTTAGATTATGTATATTGGGCATTATAGTTACTTGGCACTCAAGACTAGATCTTTTTTTAATAGAATTGGCAGGCAAGTCTGAAAAGTTTGCCGAAACCTGGCATAGGGCAATTCTTTGTGTTAAGGGATGCAACGTGGTCGTAGAAGTTATTAAGGAAACATTTTTCCCCAGAATAAAAAATTATCTCCTGGCCCACATAATGATTTTCAGCCCTATATCATGATAGGACCACTTACATGCTTTAGAGTTGGTACCATACAAGCAGAGTGAAATACCTCTCCAACTCTGACACACAAAGGTACGCACAGTGATGAAAATTAGAATCAATGTTAACTTTTAAGATATTTTCTTCAAAGATATATTAAATTTAATGAGAGCAATTAAACAAAACTAACAATTTAAGTCTTTATTACCTACAAGATACTTTCATCACAAAAGATAACTTTAGACCATTATCAATGTGTCCGAAGTTTCTGAGCACTTGCACGCTGAAGATGTTGTTTTGGTTGACCTCCGATATTCATGGCTTTTTTCTCACGTTCAAACATATTATCCCATGATTTTGACTCTATGTCTAACTGTTTTATATTTTAACAGGCTTCATTGAACTCACGAGCCTTCTTCAGAAAATGTTTTCCTGCAACCTGCAGAATAGCAGTAAAAATTTCATTTTTTATTTTTCTGCCTCCTTCCAGATGTCTTGGTCTAGAAATGTAATCTTTTAAAGGTTTTGAGGAATTAAATGAAATAATTAAAGATATGAGTAAAAAAATAAAGAAAATATCTATTATGAACATCACCAAAATTTAGACCATTTTGCCTTTAAAAATACTTTCATCACCGCTTCAAGGAAGTGTATTTCTAATGGCAATGATCCTACTTTTTATTCCGGCATAAATATAAATATTATAATTTAATTTTACTGGTGTAATAGTTTGAGTAAGATTTATAAGATTCAATATTTGGAATATTCTTATACAAGAATTTAATTTAAAGTGAATCCTATAGTAACACTAAACGTATATTGCTATCGGGTTCACGATGATTTAACTGACAGTGTTTTATCTATTTGGAATGGAAAAGTGAGGGGATTAAGTTAAAACTATTCAAGGTATATTGGTTGGCGAGAAAGTCCTGACACAAGTAGGAGGCGGAAAGAAAATAATAAATCTTTATCGGTTTGACAAGAAGGTCCTGATCTCTGTCTGGTGGAATTTTCAAGGTTTAATATTTTTCGAGCTTGCTCCATATGGTATCCGGGACATATTCAGATACTGGCTGATCACTCCGAGATCGTAGAGAATGAAGGACTTTATTCAGAAGAATCAATTTTGGTGTTGTTGCATAAAATTTTGTTGATTTCTTTCCACTTCATAAGAGAGCCGGGGCATTCTGGCAAAACATATATAAAACTTAACGTTCTGTAGCAAAAGGTTGGTCAGGTAACTCTCATCAACTTGCCTTCAGTCCGTTTAGAACAGAAGTCTCCTTGTCCGTTATGGTCAGATGTATTAAAAAAAATGAAACATGGATTACTTTTAAATTTTTACTCAAATATTCAATAGAAGAAAAAATATTTCTAAAGAGCAAATTATATTTTTTCTTAGAATTAAAATGCAAGCCCTCATGTATCTTTTTACTAATAAATAGGATATTCGCTTTTATCAAAGGCCTTCTAATAGCCTTTGATGTAAAGGAAGACGTAGCTTTTGCAGTATCTGATCAAGCAAAAATGTCAGCATTATCTTATCACGAGCCACAAATTCTGGCACAGTTCTCCTAAAATTATTCTATAGTTTCCAAATTCATTTTAATTGAAATCTTTTTCAGGACATTTATTTGCTCGATTTTTTCGACGTTGTAGCTGGGAAAAGGGAAAACTAAATTATGAGCAAATTAAGGCCAAACTTTTCCAGTAAGAAACGATAAGAAAGTCCTTAGAATTTATGGTGAATTCGTCGAAGATGAAGTTTCTTATTTTTAAGACATCAAAAATACTCCCTGCGCCCTGGCAGTGCTCTCCGCCATTGAGGAATCTATTAGGTTAGATGTTAAAATAATATGTAAGCTCATTTAGATTTGAGAAACAATTATTATAACAGCTACGAGTATATGCTTTTGAATATCAACCTCGATTTTATGTGCATTTTAGAGTATTAGTTATATAAGCCTTTCGAATTTTATATTTTTATTTAATGTAGATTGTTAGTCGTTTTTAATTTTAAACACAAGTATAGAAAAGAAATATAGCAGATCTCAGAAAAAACTAATTGATGTATATGAAAAACTACACGCTGATTTCTTCTCACAATATAAGCTGTTAATTAAAAAATTTGTGAACTATTATTCAAGAAATTATTTTAGAGCGCAAATTGAAATATTATCATAATGGGTGGAAGTTCACATCCTGATTTGATTTAATTAATAAATTAAGAAAATCTATAATACAACAGGGAATGAAAGCATAAACTTAACAAAGTAGAAACACATTTTCTTGTATAATTTTTCTTATCGTCACATTTACGAGGTATATATGAACATTAAAAAAGAAAATAAAAGATTTTTAATCTGATTATTTTTATACAATGTTAGTTTATATTAGTTCAGTTTATTATGAAGGCTGGTCCTGTGAAATCTACTTAACCTGTAAAAATATTTCCAAATATTCTTTTCTATTTATAAAGCTAGATTGGTTTGGCCCCATAGTAAAATTCCATTTATAATTTAGCTTTGTAGCGGAATCTATAGTTTTTACAACCATTGACTTGCAAGAAACGAGATAAAGGAATTTGTCGAGGCTACGAGTATTTAGGATTTTCTGAACTCAGTATATCAAACCGTGATTTTTGTTTAAAATAGAATGGAATGTATGGAATCTATAAATTAAGAGCCTTTTTTCTGTCTATCGTACCCCTCACACTCTACTTAGTGATTCCATTATATTCTCTTGGAGTTAATATCTGTTGAAATTGCGGATGGTTACTTATGGTTAAAAATTGCAATTAATTTTGATTTGCTAGGCCGAAATCTCTGTCTCACTATTTATTATTAGTTTTAAGCTCCACCATTCCGATACGTGTATTTAGTGATATAATCATATTGAGACAGAAATATATCTTTACCTTGTCATCTGTAATTTACCTGAGCTTTTCCCTTGAAACTCCAGTTTCACTTTGCATGTGCATTAATAGATGTTATAAAAATTCAATTCCTCTCCTTTCATTTACTCTTAATAAATTCTCGTGTAAAATGTTTTTTTAATCGAAAGCTATGTGAAACAATGCTTCTAGATCTAATAGCCAGATGGTTTAACTAATTTAGATAAAAGCTCGAATATCGTTACAATTCCTTTTACTAATTTAACTTATGCAACATTAATCGAAATGGTTATAGTTTTAAGCGCGAAAAAAAGTTAATATATACCCATCAAACATTTAGACTCAAGAATTCATTGCTCACAACCACTGTTAATCCTATTCCCTCCTCGGTCGTAATCCATGAAGTAATATTAAACTTGATTTTTTATAATAAGTCATGAATTTCACATATTCGTTTTAGTTATACAAGTAAAACCTGTTGCTGATGACTCTTTTTTAGAATTACAAGTGCAAAAAGGGTTGATGATGACTCTTCTTCTAAGTTACACAAAGAAAAAAAGGTTGTGATGACAGTTCTTTTCAGTTAAACAAGCAAAGGGTGTTGGTAATGGTACTTCGTTTCAGTTACACAAGCATAAATCTCTGGTGATGATATTTCTTATAAGAAGGAAGCATATTGAATTCTCTGGTTCAAAGAGTAACTGGCCCTCTCAAATTTTATTTATCCAATAACTCTTAATATATTCCATCATAATTTTTAGAAAAAAAGTTTATTTTAAATAGTCATTATAAAATTAAGTATGATGGATAAAGGACAATTTGGAAGAATCGAAATCATTTAGTGATACATAGAATTTGTAAAATGAATTCACATCCGTTTACAGAGTAGAAATTTGACTATTTGAATTCTAAAGGGTGTGAAAGGGTGTGCCTTTTAACATGACAGCATTAGGATCTTTAAACAATTTTTCTTTGTTTTAAACAAAATAATGATTCTTTTATAAATAAGATATATAAAGTTTGCCTTAATTAAACTGTATTTCACAATGTGTATATTCGAAGAAGAAAACCCTTATCCTTTTCCGAAAACAAATAGTTTGACCAAATATACCAATAAAATAGCCCAAATACTTGCTTAATCCCTCGGCTTAGAAAGGCTTTTTCCTTAAATGAAAGAAAAAAATGTCCATCGTTATTGTGGAGATTCAAACCTGCTCAGTGGAAATTTCGTATAGATTCGGGTAAAAAGTCTCGTAAGGAACAATATTATTAATTGGCATAGATGTTTAATGCAAGCTTTTAGCGTAAAATATGTGCAAAGGAAGAGTAATTTAATAACTTCTCGAACAGAAATAAATCTAGCATTTGTTCAACCGCAAATTATTAAAGCATGTAAACCCCTTAGAAATTGATGTATTTTTAAGCCTTCCTTATAAAGTCAATATTATTTCGAAACCTCTAAAGGAAGAAAGGTTTAAGTGAGCGATTTAAAGCCTCTCTTATGCATTAGCCAATAACGATATTGTCAGCTGTGTGATAAAGCGCCTTTTATTTTTCGAATGGAAATGCCGACTGCTAAAATACTCATATAAACCTAAATTATTCACTAAAAACAACACTACTTAGAAGAAACTAATATACTCGCAAAACCAAACTATTCACAAGAAAAAATACTTAAAAATAAACTACATAAAATACAAGAAACAAAAATAAAAACTCATATATTCAAATGAAACTAAAATATTCAGAAGAAACAAAAATACTAAAATCGAACTAATATAGTAGCAACAAACAAAAAAATACTTACCTAAAACTTAAATACTCAGAGGAAACTTCATTTTATTTCTATCTTGAATTGAGACATTAATAAATAAAGATGTCAAATAGTCATAATTCTATTAGGTTGAGGAATAAGTTCTTGCGTTTTTTTTAATGCTGTGTTGATTTAAGTTTTGTTGACGTGATTTGTGCACATATTAAGAAACAATAATAAATAATGAGAGCAAAATTTGCAAAGGTTAGGCTACGTCTCTTAACAGTGTAGACTATTAGGCTTTTTCTTAGGCTACGTCTTGAAGTTGAGTAATAAGTTATTGCGGTGTATTTAAAATTGTGTTAATTTAATTTTGTTTTGTACCCTCAAAATGGAATGTCAAGAAAGAAAGGCACATTTTCGACAAGACGAAAGGATCTACGAAACTAGTGAAGGTATAGTAGGAGAAGAACTACTGCAGAAGTACAAGTAGGTAAAATTTTATCTTACCCCGAATTCTCTTATGCTTAACAGGTATTAGATAGAGAAGTAGTACCTGTTTTAACCACCAAATCAATGATCTCAACTAAAGAATTTTCTCTTAGTTTACAAGAAAATGGAAGAAAAATAAGAATAAGGAATATGAAGAATAAAAATATAAAAAAGGAGAAAATATCAAACTTAATATAACTATGAAAAAAAGATTAGTGGAAATAAAATATAAACAATTAAAATTGATATCTAGCATTAAGAAACAAACATAAAAACCAAAACATTATCAGATAGATTCACCAGTATCCTGGTATTTTTCCCCAAACTCTACATAGCTTTTCATATCACTAAAATCTACTCTCTTTATATAGAATTTAGAATTCTATAGAACTTATTGAAGATCATTTATTCTCTTCATTCTGAAAAACATCTGGACGAGAGAAACGTGATTAGAGAACGGCTGTAAATATGATACCTATAAATATTATACCGGGTGTCCCCCCAAAATATATACACACTTTAAATAATTGTAATTGTAAATAATTGTAAGTTTTAAAATCAAATGTATTTCCATAAACACCTACTTTACAATTATTTAAAGTGTGTATACATTTTGGGGGGACACATTATATATGTAGATAAACAAGATCCCCAAATAACAAAAATTCTCAGGAATAGACGGGCTTTACGACTCGCTTCGCTGGGTCGACCCGAAACACTAGTAAAGAGATTGAAATTAATCGGTAATTTGAAGGACAAAAGAGAAATAGAGTTGGACGCTCGGTGAATATACATATTTCTCTTCGACTCGAGAGAAAGAAGAAAATAATGAATTATACAACCAGAGATTTTATCGCTGTAGATCATACACCCATAAATGAAAAGAGTCCATGGCTGTAAACAACAATATTAAACATGGATCGAATAGATAGATTGGGCATTTGGGGATTATTATTATTATAGAAACGACTTAAGCTCCCAACCAGTGTGTAGGCCACACATGGCAACCCATACAAAACATCCAAACGCACTGTAAAGGAACTTGCATGCTAATCGAGGAGAAATGTCAACTATAATCAAGTTCTCTGGCATTTTATAATCGAGGATGCTCTGGTTAATGCAAGGATCTCCTATAACATTTTTAATCTCAGTAAACAATGACCCAGCTAACTAGTAATAGAATAGGGCATCGAAAGAATAGAGAAATTCTAGCTATTCGGTTTAGTGAAATACATTTTCCACCAATTTGTGACAATGAGTTACAACAAGGAGTAACAACAAGGAAAGAAGGTACCCTAGGAGACCTTACGGTCCATTCAAAGAGGGTACCTGTGGACTAGCAATTGAGCGGGCACAAGGCTGCTCAATTGTTTTGCGTCCCTAAACGGCCACTTTTCAAGACCTTGTCTAGTCTTGACTTGAACTGGTCAACAGATTTACTGTTGACAACTTCCATTGGAAGTGCGTTCCACATACCGCAGATACTGTAAGTGAAAAAATTTCCACACAGATTGCGGTTGTAACGCTTCAGTTCAAGTTTGAAGCCGTGATTGCGCGTTCTGTTCTCACTCAGTGTGAACATATCCCGGTAGTCAACATTGTCGAACCCTCGAAGTATTTTGAAAACTTCGATGAGCTGACCACGCAGTCTACGGGTTTCCAGCGAGAACAGATCTAATTCCCTTAGTCTATCCTCATAACTTTTATGTCGGATAGAGGGAATCAGCTCGGTTGCCCTGGCTTGTACGCGTTCCAATCTCGCGATGTCCTTTCGCAATGAAGGACTCCAAAATTGTACGGCATACTCTAGGTGTGGTCGGACAAGTGAGTTGTACAGGCACAGTACAATCTCCTGGTTCCGATAACCAAACTGGCGCTTAATATAGCCTAGCATCCTTTGGGCCTTTTTCTCCGCCTCAATGCACTGTTTCGAGAACTTGAGGTCACTAGTGATTGTTACACCCAAGTCCTTTTCATAAACCAAACATTGCAGTATGTTTTATCTTACCAAACACTTTCGAAAAAAGGGGAAAATAAGAGTGCAGATGAAACTTTAAAAGTAATTCAAATGAATAAAAACGAAAAGGGCTTCCTTTTTCATGTATGTTCGAAATGTTTTATATGTTTACAGGCCATTATTTTTATTAATAAACAACGTTTTAGAATTTATTTTACATATATAAATACGCAATTCATATAAACAAACTTATAACTAAAATACTATTTCTTGGTACTAAAAAATTCTAACTCGCAGCATTAGAGTTCACTCTAATTATATGTATAAGAATAAGTTCATGCCATTGTTTTTTGGATTTAGGTCGAATGCTCTTTTTATATAGAAAATATTTTGAGGAAATTTTAACCAATTCATGTTAGTTTACTCTAATTTCCATAAGAAAAATAAATCAAAATAAACTTTAAAAAGTTGCATTTTTGCTTTCACAAACTGGAATTTCAGGGTTGAATAAAAAATTAATTTGAAAGCCATTACAATTCCTATTTATTTACCAAACTTTGCTGCTAAAAAGTTCAGCTCTTTTGCTTTACTTTCATTTTTTAGAAGTGTTTAATTATCTGACATTCAAATAATTTTAAAAGATTGCCTCGCTTTTGGTATGGCATATAATTTAGTGCATATCAGATCTGGACATACTCGTAGCATGAATAACCATAACTAGAAATTGATACCATACCACCATTTTGGCTTCGTGTATATTTTTTTGGTGGAAAAGTTCGAGTTTCTTCCTCTGCTCCCTCTTTTTCTCGAAAAATCCATAAACTAAATATTTGGAATTAAGTGATTTAATAACAAATATTTACATTCAGTCTGGAATGTCTGAAAGAAACGAAATAAAAGATATGTAACTTGCATAATTTCACGTCACATTATAGAATAAGGCCAAAATTTAGTCCGGGCTTGCACTTTCCATCGGTATACATAGAGTCACTTATCTTTGATTGTGATTTTAATGAAACTCAGATCACACACTAACACATATTGCAGGGAAAAAATTAAGGAGACATTCAGAGGTATACATATTTAGGTAGTCGCTTGTCAGTTAATATTTTGCTGCTGTGCGATGGAAATTCAATCAAATCGTTGTGAGTTATCCAATATTGACGCTTGATTATTTAGGAGAGATAGTAATTTAGTTACCCTTTTCTAGCTGCTGGTATTTATAGGCTGCTTCGTTTGTAGTCCCTAATAAAGGTTCCTTTACACAGCATCATATGCGATGTTTGACTAATTAAATAAATCAGCTATTATTCATATTATTCATTAACCTACTCTGTAGCTACTTCAAAGAAGTGTAAATTGTTTAATTATTATTCTAAATAATTGTAGAAAATGGAGTCTCAAATGGTTAAAGTAAAAGAAACGAGTTTCAAATTTTCTCAATATTTCGACTGGAAGATCAAATATTTTGAGCTTCATTACCTACTATTTTGTTACTGCTTAAATGGCTTGATCTAATTCTTATTACCTTCCTCCTTATATAAATGGATGCAGTTTCCGAAATGATTGTTTTTCTTTCAAAATTATGCTTCTCAATATAAGTCCATCGTAGCTTTTAAATTTTACTCTTCCCCCATTATTCAATTAAATTTATCCCGCACCGGGGGAGATTTCATCTCGTCCCCCATACTCGTGACGCGAGAAAGAACCCGAAGGGCTATTCAACCTACTCCTTACTCCTTATATCGGATACCCAGCTCCGCCCCTTCCCCCACAGACGATAGTCAGCGAAGTCAAATCCTTTGAATTTGTTTTTTTGCCGACACCGAGTGTATCCGTTACTTATTTGATCACGTATCTCACTTAAACCTCTTTTGTGGATATATAATATTTCTTTTTTTTGTTATTAAATTTTGTCTGTATAGTATTCTTTAAATAACCTTGAAAGACTCTCCTCCATCATTCGACCTCTACAGCCAATTTGCACTCTCTCATTTTGATCATTATTACCCACACACTAGGTAAGGACTTTCTTCCCCAGTCTCATTATCTCCCTACCCTACTGTTCTCTTCCTTAACAAGAAGAGCTTAGGTACACAGGCAACCCTGCGGGGTGTTGCCTACGGGCTTATTTGCTAATCTTAACCGCCTTTTTTAATCCCCTTTATAGACTCTTTATTTTAACACCCTGAACACTCTTTTCTTCTTCTTCTTTTTTTTCTTTTTTTCCTTGGTTGACAACAGAACTTAAATAAAAAATCTTATACAAACACCTTAAAAAAATCTCGTTTTTAAAATATAGGGTTATGAATATATATATATATATATACATATATATATATATATATATATATATATATATATATATATATAAATAAATAAATATATATATATATATATATATATATATATATAAATATATATATATATATATATATATATATATATATATATATATATATATATATATTATAAAGTGTTGTGTCAGGCTCAGTCGGGTCTTTAAAATGTTCCTTCTATTTCTTTTTATTTTCTTATGGCTGAGTAGCTTTCAAGTTATTTTTAGTTTCGTGGAATGACCATTCCATATTTAATTGTTGTGTGTCTCTATGTAGATCATGAGCGTTTTTTTTTAATTTAAATTTCTGGAAACTGTATTTTAGGGTAGTGTAGAATTTAATTAGTGAAGCAAGACTCCCGTGTCTATTAGGGGATATTCTTTTCGTGTTCGCATTTTGCGCTCATCCAGGTCGTTAACCCCATTGCATGCATGCAGTCAATTGAACTTTCGCACAAGATGTCCTTCTTCGTCAAATTTAAATTGCCAGGCTAAGCCCTCGTATTAACCGGCAAAGACCTTTTGGCTTACGTCCTGGACGAGGATAGTAATGAAAGTGCAGGAAAAAGAGAACGAGAAAAGCAAGAAAAAACAGAATCAAGAGAACGAGAAGAGAAAAACAGAGCAAGAGAACAAGAAGAATAAGAGAGAGCTGAGAGGAGAGAAATTGGAGAGAGTGAAGAGCAAAAGCGAGTTCGATAGTAAGAACTTGAGCTAAATCGAGCCCAGCTTGAGACCCTTTTCATTAACTCGCGTACGGAAGCCTCAGGATCGGCGTCAGTCAAGCTTCCCACGTTCAAAGAAGGTGAGGACTTTGGATCTTATCTTTTCCACTTTGAGAAAATATTAGAAGTTAATCATTAGGACATCGAGTCAGACGGTGTCGTCAATTCTCCCCCCCCTTACTTCTGCTCAGCTCCCAGCTCCAGGATATTTTTATTTCTCTTCACTCAGAAGCCACCCTCGACTTTTCCACCCTCAAACAGAGCTGTTGGCAGCTTACAATATGACCCCAAACGTTTACGGTTTAAGATTTCGATATGAACGAATCCAAGCAGGTCAGAGTATCCGTCAATTTCTATATACCCTTCCGCGAAATTTTTATTTTTGGTTAGAGGACTTTAAAATCTCCCACGATTATGAGTCTTTAGTTGACTTACTTCTTAAGGATCGGTTATAGGCAACGATTCCCACAGAAATCTCCGCATTTGTAGAGGATCGTAGGTGCTAAACTTTCGAGGAGTGCATTGGAGATGCCGATGTCTACGCGACTAGCCATAACCTCTATTCAAAGTAAAATAAGAAGACTGCCCCTTCATCTCCCAAGTCCAAGATTAATAAGTCACGATTCCCTCCATGTAACGAACCTTGAGTTAATCAAGGTATTGAATTCCACTAAACTAGAAGAATTTCCCCCATCAGATCTCAGAGATATTAAATCTCTTATTCTCAATCCCCCTGCGTCTTAATTTCTCAGGAGACCGCTAGTTTGCTAGTTAACCCCATTGCATGCATGCAGTCAATTGAACTTTCGCACAAGATGTCTTTCTTCGTCAAATTTAAATTACCAGGCTAAGCCCTAGGATTAACCGGCAAAGACCTAATAGCTTACGTCTTGGACGAGGATAGTAATGAAAGTGCAGGAAAAAGAGAACGAGAAAAGCAAGAAAAAACAGAATCAAGAGAACGAGAAGAGAAAAACAGAGCAAGAGAACAAGAAGAATAAGAGAGAGCTGAGAGGAGAGAAATTGGAGAGAGTGAAGAGCAAAAGCGAGTTCGATAGTAAGAACTTGAGCTAAATCGAGCCCAGCTTGAGACCCTTTTCATTAACTCGCGTACGGAAGCCCCAGAATCGGCGTCAGTCAAGCTTCCCACGTTCAAAGAAGGTAAGGACTTTGGATCTTATCTTTTCCACTTTGAGAAAATATTAGAAGTTAATCATTAGGACATTGAGTCAGACGGTGTCGTCAATTCTCCTCCCCCTACTTCTGCTCAGCTCCCAGCTCCAGGATATTTTTATTTCTCTTCACTCAGAAGCCACCATCGACTATTCCACCCTCAAACAGAGCTGTTGGCAGCTTACAATATGACCCCAAACGTTTACGGTTCAAGATTTCGATATGAACGAATCCAAGCAGGTCAGAGTATCCGTCAATTTCTATATACCCTCCCGCGAAATTTTCATTTTTGGTTAGAGGACTTTAAAATCTCCCACGATTATGAGTCTTTAGTTGACTTACTTCTTAAGGATCGGTTATAGGCAACGATTCCCACAGAAATCTTCGCATTTGTAGAGGATCGTAGGTGCTAAACTTTCAAGGAGTGCATTGGAGAGGCCGAAGTCTACGCGACTAGCCATAACCTCTATCCAAAGTAAAATAAAAAGACTGCCCCTTCATCTCCCAAGTCCAAGATTAATAAGTTACGATTCCCTCCATGTAACGAACCTTGAGTTCGTTACAGGATATTTTTATTTCTCTTCACTCAGAAGCCACCATCGACTATTCCACCCTCAAACAGAGCTGTTGGCAGCTTACAATATGACCCCAAACGTTTACGGTTCAAGATTTCGTTATGAACGAATCCAAGCAGGTCAGAGTATCCGTCAATTTCTATATACCCTCCCGCGAAATTTTCATTTTTGGTTAGAGGACTTTAAAATCTCCCACGATTATGAGTCTTTAGTTGACTTACTTCTTAAGGATCGGTTATAGGCAACGATTCCCACAGAAATCTTCGCATTTGTAGAGGATCGTAGGTGCTAAACTTCTAAGGAGTGCATTGGAGAGGCCGAAGTCTACGCGACTAGCCATAACCTCTATCCAAAGTAAAATAAGAAGACTGCCCCTTCATCACCCAAGTCCAAGATTAATAAGTCACGATTCCCTCCATGTAACGAACCTTGAGTTCATTAAGGTATTGAATTCCAATAAACTAAGAAGATTTCCCCAATCAGATCCCAGAGATATTAAATCTCTTATTCTCGATCCCCCTGCGTCTTCATTTCCCAGGAGACCGCTAGTTTGCTTTACGTGCGGAGTAGAAGGACATTTGCGTACAAACTGCCCCGAGAATTCTCAGCTCCAGAATAACTCCACTTACCATGTCTACCAAGTAAGCGCCACTTCTGCTTCCCCATCATCTCGCCCTGAAACCCCCACTCCTCTCTCGGTGTCCAGCCACCCCGGACATCAGGTCAATTTTCTCTTTGAGAAAAGCTCAGAAGGAGGCTTAAAATTTTAAAACGGATTCGTATATGAATGCAGAGTATCCACTCTCGTTTGCGATAGAGGCTGCACGTGTATCGTAGTGTCAACTGAATTACTTCCCCAGTGGTTCCTGACCAGAAAAAGTATGTAGTAGTCCACGACTACCTGTGATGCACGAACCGCTCCCTGATTGTGAAATTCTACCTTGAGTGCTAATACTTCATTGGCTGGGCTAAAGTCGTTTAGCACCTAATAAGTTTTGTTAGGTCTTGATTGGACAGTGCCCTCAAGTGTCCCCTAACCCTGTGGCTCAGCCCGTTGTTACGCAGGCCCACACAAAGAGGGAATCACAGACACAAGCTCTCATGAACTCCCCTGCGACGCTGAATTTAGCAGCGTCAGGAACTAAGAATTCGCTCAAATGCAGAAGGAGTGCGAAACCCTCCTTCTCCTGTGGGAGAAAGCTCAGGGCCACGAGAAAGATTCTCCCTGTGGCTAAAAAAACGGTCTTTTAGCTCTAAAAAGAAGGCCTTTTGCTCGGATGGCAATAACTCCGTGGCACATAAGGAAACAGCCCCAATGCTTTATTGTATATATAACTTTCTTTGCACATTTAATTTGTACACTAAGAAAAGAAAAACAGAAAAAAACAAGAAAGAACCTGTCTTTATAATTTAAACACTGCTTGTATATTTTATCCTGCAGTTTTCTGACGCCAAACGTTCCCTTGTGTATTTCTATTTTCTTTTTTCAGTTCATGCATGGTGTTTTCATTGGCCCTTTTAAAGTACCTTTTTTTCTGATATATACCTAAACTCAGATCAATCAGTTTTGGTTGTGTACACCTGTTCAACACAGGTCAAGATGTCCTTTTGAATTGTCTACGTCTTGACCGTACACGTGGGAAAACGCCTTAGTTTTTTTCATAATGCCCCTTTTCTTCCCTTTCGTCTGAGAAAAGCGCCCTCTTTCGGAAAGGATGAGATGTGAAGGAATTTAGTCTAATAGTAACTGGAGGTTCACTCTGAATCCTTAGAAGAGAGCTCCCTAGCCTCATCCCTTAAAATAATAACGTGAGAAGCGAGGAAGAAATCAGGTGAACACGGATTTATCAGACCATCTGTGTTTACCGTACGAGGTCCAGCTCCCACGCCTATGGCAATTTTATCTCGTCCCCCATACTCACGACGCGAGAAAAAACCCACAGGGCTATTCGACTGGCTCCTTATCTCGGAGCAGCTCCCGCCCCAAGCCGAAAGCCGTCGACTTCAAATCCCAGGAAAGTACGCTGTTGCCCAAGAAAATTTCGCCGCCTCGCTGAACACCTATATAAGTGGAGGTTTTCCCCAGAGAGGCTGTACAGCTAGCCCACGCACGAAGACTACGTTTTCGAGTCGGATCCTCCGTGGGTTATTCGGGTACCGACGGCTAGAATATCCCTGCCGTGGACTTCGCCCCAGTCAATTGGCAGCTCCTTGCAACGGCAGTTGTTCTGTAAATTCGTGCCAGTAATCCCTCATCGAAAACCCTGAGTTAAAACCAGCACTCCTTCATCAGCATCCTTAGGTATTACTCATAACTTCCCGCACCGAGAACTCTGAGGTAAAACATATTCCCTTGTTCCATCCTCGCCTCCCTGAGTTACCTTTCCCTAGATGCTTACGCCCGTGCAAGACGCCGACGCTGTGGATCTCATTATAATTCAGTCCTCCCAAATCAATTGCTACTATTTGTACTTCGGCTTAGTGTAGCCCTTTTTAAGACTCCGATGCGAGTCAAGTAAATAACCGCTTTAATCCCTTGGATTTGCCCCTTTGCTTAAACCGAGCGTGTCCGTTACTTATTTGATCACGTAACTCACTTAAATTTCCTTTGTTTATATTTAATATTTCTTTTTTGTTGTTATTAAACTTTTCGGAAAAGTATTTTTTAAATAACCTTGAACGACTCTTGGCCACCATTCGACCTTTACAGCCAATCTGCACTTTCTCATTTTGATAACTATTACCCACAGACTAGGGGACGACTTTCTTCCCCAATATCATTATATCCCTCCCCCACTATTCGGCACAAGCCATCAGTGTATAAGTGCCCTTATATATATATATATATATATATATATATATATATATGTATGAATATCACGACGTATAGGTGGCAATGGCAGTGGGAAGTAAAAACCCCGGAAAGTATACTGAAGTTCTTTATTGACGTTTCGCCTGTTAGCTTCTTCAGAATTGAACTAAACGAAGAGCGCGAGATCGCTCCATACATATGCAGCAGATGTATACCGGGTTACTCTAGCTCGACTCTCGTAGTCTTCTCTGGTTGGATTTGTCCAGCCTTAATCTTTTGGCTTCGTTTCTGATAAACCGTCCCGCTCCATTAGTCAGCCGAAAGAAACCATCTCAGTGATTAGTTAACCTGTCTGAAACGCTATATGCAGCCTCAATTATCCTCCTCTCTCTTCTCGCAAACCCTTAGTGGATAACTCTAATCCCATCCCAATTAGGCAAGTGACCGTATTCATCGATATGGACCACCATGGCATTCGAGGTTCTATGAGCTCTGGCGTCTCTTCTATTTTCACTAATCCTAGTTTTAATGTCTTGATTTACCATAGTAACTTTGGTTGCATCCCCCACAGAGTATTTGATAGATAATACCCCTATCTGTTTAGATGTCGCATTCTTGTGCTAGGGCGGCGTGTACGATTAATGGATCTCTTAAGAAGGCAGGTTTTTTGTAGCCAATTCTGCGGGGACTAGGATTAGAGACTTAATAAAGCGCAAGAATTCGACAGCTAAAACAGATAAGGGTATTATTATCAATCAAATAACCTGTGGGAGATGCGACCAAATTTGCTATACCACGAAAATATTTTTCTAAAATAATTCTCTAAATATTATTTTTACCATTTTCAATTAAAGTGAAAAAAATATTGTAAATCACTCCTTACATGATGGTACCCATTACGTACAAGTCCTGTATACTTTTGCCCCATGTATTTTTAAATTTGCCTAAATACATCTAGTTTCTCCTTCCTATTAAATGCTTATGTACATTTCTTTTTTATTTCAAGTGAAAATATGGCCACATAAATCACTTGGTAAGGCATTCACATGAAATAATTTTGACTTCTAAGATGCCCTCACTTTATGAAAATTTCTAATTTATGTATGATTAATTTTATATTACATGTGGTCGAATCTTTTTAGGTCCTCTGATGATGTAAT
The DNA here is from genome assembly GCA_963969495.1 of Ceratothoa steindachneri. NCBI lineage: Eukaryota > Metazoa > Arthropoda > Malacostraca > Isopoda > Cymothoidae > Ceratothoa > Ceratothoa steindachneri. The sequence goes on from OZ018331.1 coordinate 47,073,319, forward strand.
AATTAATTTGGTCCTTTTGTATAAGTTTCCTGATGCAAATATATATACTTAAAATTTTGGTCTCAATTTCTTAATTTAGAAAACCAAATAAAATCCAGCTGAATCTGAGATTCATCTCTAATAAGGAATTAATTTATCAGGATGAAGATGATAACCAACGAAAGAATGTGTGATAGCGCTGCCTATCCAAAGGATAAGATAAAACATAATATTAACTATTTTAACAATAAATAACTTTAAAATATTAAATTATATATGAGATATTGAATAAAACATGAGTTAAGAGTTGGCATATATAATTTCTTCAAGCGGAGCAAAAGCATACGGCATGTCAGTTTTTATTGATGCAGGCTAGCCGTGATTTTTTTTCGAGAATAAATGAGAGGAATATTTTTGGTTTCTTCGCCATGCCCTTATTAGTTACCAATTTCGGATCTAGATATCATAATCTATACTTCTATTAATAAGGATTTTATTACGGAGATATTGATCATCAGTCATCCTCACATATTGTTGCTCTTAACCAGAAATTTAGATCTAACTCCAGTGAAATTATACTTAAACAAATCCTTTGCTAGATTTCGTGTGCTGATTCAAAGTTCCTTTGATTTAAAACAAGAAAAACACCTAATAACCGTTTTACCATGACTAAAGAGTAAAATTCCTTCAGAATTTTAGTAGTGTTGCTAATTATTCTCTAGCTAGTTGCTGGGACGATATTGACTTATCCTCCTACATTATTTCATCGATTCTAATTTCCGTTTGTAGCGTTACCCCATTCTCATCCTAGAGAAGTCACCGAATCCAGGTTTATTGGGAACTCGCCTGCCCTCGCGGGAAGATGTGCTCCTGATCTTCCTCCACCACCATTAGGTGCAGAGGGAGAGCCTCCCAGAGGCGGCCAAAAGCACCTCTCCCAAGCTGCACGAAGTGTGGGAGAAAGCAAACCTCATTGTCAAAGAGGAGCACGTGATCCGTCATAAACTAAGGAACCTGCACAACGAGTAAGTGAACCTCAAGAAGGAAACCAGGCAGGAGACACCTGTGGCCATGACAACGAGGCAGGTTTGGAAGGGCGACCTACAGGAATTCTTCGATGTTTGGCTTTTCTTTACCCTCAGAGGGAGAACAGACTTTTAAGAAGAAGACTGAGGAAATTAGGAAGGAGCAGAGGCGAAGAGGAAGCAAGTGGCTGGAGTGGACAAGGTGTTGAAGAAGGTGGCCATGGAAGACACTCTTAATTCATCCTTTGTTTCTTCTGTATTATCTATGTCAGATGAGGACTTCCAAGGCTGCCCTTCTCCCGCAAAAAGCCTACACAGGAGAATGCCGTCCAATTACCCAATAACACCAGCCCTGACCACTACTTGCGACCTGGGAAAACTTTTCATGTCGTCAACTTGTTGCGTCCTTCGTTTCAGTGGCCTCAAGGTTCGGGTATGATGTCTTGGAGGTCTCTTCCTCTGCCTCCACGCTGCATCGGATGTAGAAAGAACACAGAAACTGAAGCAAAACGCATTAAACAAGAAGCCTTCTGTGATCCGTTTCACCTTATTCTACACTGAAATGGCAAACTGATTCAAAGTGCTGCCACATTTCGGATCTCAGAGGAGAGGATGGTGGGTTTGCTTACTCGGACCAACTTCGAGGAGCTTCTTGGAGTACCCATCGCCATTGATAGGACCGAAAGAGAAGTAACGGCTAATGTTCTTCGGCTGCTAGAAACGTATCAGATTGCTGACAAGATCCAAGAGTGACATGATTAGCGGAGCCTGCACCATAATTAGACAGTCTCTTGGAAGACCTCTTCTCTGGCTGGCATGCCGTCATTACATTCATGAGGTAAAACTGAAGGAAACTACGCCTTCCTGTTCAGCCCACCTGTTTAAGCGATTCCAAGAAAGATGGGAATTCTTGTACAAGACATCCATCGGTACCCTCAACAACGAAGAAGCCCTAGATGAGTCGAGCGAATTACAGTGCTAAAGGTTATAGACTTCCTCAGGGGAGTCATTCGTGACAGAGTTCTCTCAAGGAAGGACTATCTCGAACTCTTTCAGCTCTCTCTTATCTACCTGAGATGATGGAGCGGGATTCTAACTCGATTCAAGGGCCCAGGAGCCTACCATCAGGCAAGATGGATGGCAAAGGCTATATACTTCCTCAAGATTTTCCTGTTTTCGCAACAACTGGAGATAACGAGGTCTGGAAAACGCAGAGTCTGACGTCTGGCTCGTTTTGTCAGTCTTATTTACGTCAGGTTCTCTCATGAGTTATTTGTGATTCTCCAGGTGTTTGTGGATAGACAACTCGGGACAACGACAGAGAAGGCCGTCCGAAGGTACCTTTGGTACCTCTCCGAGCAAGGAGCGGCCCTAGCGTTCTTCGACGAACAAGCGTCTTCCGATGACCGGGTGGCCATGGTCAAGAACCTAAGCCGTCCAGCAACCTCGAAAGCACTCAACCGACTTGAAAAGAAGAACTTCACTCTTGCTGATGGTCTTCGCGAAGTGGTGACAAAGCAAAATTTAGAGGCCATTGGGGTCTTCGCTGGGAGGATGATCACTACCCAGAACGTGGAACTTGTTCTGCAAGCTCCACGAACCCGAGCCATAGTCAGAGGCCTGCATGTCACAGGTGATGCAGCAAAATGAGGAGTGGTGCGGATCCCAAACCGTAAAATTATGCCGCTGAGAGAATTTATGCTCCAGATTTCCCCTAAATTTTTATTAAGCGACGTTATAATTTGAATCACTTGGAAGAAAATCAGTAGGTTTATTCTTTGTTCTGCAATCGAGCGCATAATTTTCGTGTAGTTTCATGTAAAAATATAGAGGTAGAATATTGGAGATAGAGATATCAGCTGAAAGATATATGTAAGGTCACAGTAAATAAATAGACTGCATAAAATAAATGAATCAGTTTTGGCTCAAATATTTTCCAGAGATCAAAAGCTACATATGTAATTCTACAATAAAAAAATATCAAATCATGCAGCAGAGACAATTTTCCTCCAGATTGCTAAAAAATTGTTTAAGTGACGTTATAATTTGAATCGGATGTAAAAAATCAGTAGGGCTATTCTTTGTTCTGTGATTCAGCCTATAATTTTGCTAATGCATGTATGTATATATCCAAATCTAATTCCTCATTGAAACTATAACATTATTATTTATATTCTACTGAATATACTTGATATATGTATGTATATATATATATATATATATATATATATATATATATATATATATATATATATATATATATATATATATATATATATATATATATATATATATATATATATATATATATATATATATATATATATATATATATATATATATATATATATATATATATATATATATATATATATATATATATATATATATATATATATATATATATATATATATATATATATATATATATATATATATATATATATATATATATATATATATATATATATATATATATATATATATATATATATATATATATATATATATATATATATATATATATATAGCAAATAACAATAGCTTCCGGAGAGAAAAAGGTAGTAGAGACGATAACTCCTATGAAGATGAATCACGAGATAAACATAGTAAGCATTTTAGTGTAATAAAGCTTTCTTCTGCCTAAAACTTCACAAATTACATTTTCCTTTTTGATAAATTTAGTCTAGATTTATCCGCTCATTTTAATCGCTGCAGTGTTTAGAAAAAAATAGTTGGAAGGATGTATTTTGGTAGGATGGCGAGACTAAGAAATACAGTACTCGCGAAATTAGTATAAATTTTTCCAAAATTTCACTTTTTTCTACAAAAACAGCCAGTGAAACCGACTTCCTTGATTGCAAATAGATTTATTTTATCCACCAACACTGAGCAATAGACTTAGGTTACTTTGTATGTATAATTGGTAAGAATGAAGGAAAAGCATTGCATTGGTACATATCGTGAGTCAGTTGGTACTAAGTGTTTCAACTCAAACAGTCAATGTTATTAATAAAAAAATTATAATGGTCAAAGGGAGGGAAAATGTGGTCCAAAACGAAAAACGACTCCAATAACAGATTAAAATTAATACAACCTCTTACGAACGGAAGAACATCTTCCAGGAAGATCTCTATTGAGCTGCCAGCAGGGTATGTTAGCCTTGCTTTTACCTAACACAACTCCAAATAAGCGCCATTACACAAGGGCGATTATAAGGGTTTGTTTGCTTACATTACTACACGCGAAGGTGTGCCTTAAATCCACAGGGCCAGCAATAGGTTTTATGACAGGAAGATTTCTATTAAGCTGCCAGCAGGGTATGTTAGCCTTGCCTGAAGGATAGGGAATGACAGGCTTTTGGAAGCTGAATTGAAATTATATCGCCCGAGAAAGAAGCCTCGCCTCACTGAAACAATGCTGAGGGCACGCTATTCCTTGGAAAAAAATTACCTTGAGTGGATTTCATAAAGGTAAGAATGACACAGATAGCAATCCAGTTACCTTAATTCCTAAAAAACTTTAATACCTACTGACTTTAAGAGTGCCACATTTTTGTAATTGCTCCAATCTTTTCAACCTATAAAGTTTATTTGATGATTCATTACTTTAATGGAATTTTCAATACTTTTATGGTTGTTCAACTACTTATTTTGTATTTTCTACTATTGCAGGTAGTTTTCTCTAACGAATCAATCATTGTGTTGCTAGATGACCACGTGCAGAGTGTAAGAAGGCAGCCTGGAGAAGAATTTATAACTGAATGTCTGAGAAAAACAGTGAATTTCCAACAAAATTAACGGTGTGGGGAGTCAATTCGGTGCAAGTCACAAGTCGTTTGCACATTATTTAGAAAATTATAAACCATGAAAAGTATAAAAAAGTTCTTAAATGTCTTTTAATGCATCAAATATGAGAATAGTATGGCGACAGACCTTGGATATTCCAACATACTTGGCCCCGTGTTATACCACGAAATCAGTGAAGGCATGGTGTGGACAAAGTGTAGTTTAATCCGATTGAGGCACATTACAATCAAATAGTAACTCCTATGCCGTCTTATTGAAGGTTGGTTCAAATCTAAGCGAATCCAGGAATTGTGCAAAGCATTGATCATTGCTATGCCAAGGTGTGTTAAAGCACTCATGGATACTAAGGTTGGCCAAACTGCTTATTAATGAATATCGAAGACTTAACACTGTGCCAATGTGTGAAAATAAATCGAGTTGCAATTAATAGAATTAATTTTATTGACAATTTTGTAGAAAAAGTCAATACGAAAAATCCATAATAATTCAGCCAGTAATGTAAATCTGATCGAGGATTGCACTAGATTAAGAATTAGGGCTTGTATTCCTTTCCTTATACCAAGAGATGAACTAACACAATTATGCCATTTACGTTTCATCCATCAAAGATAATCTTAAGATTGATATCAGGAGCAATTATATTTTTAAATGTTTAAGCAGTAGTGCAGTGATAAGCCTTTTGGTACATTTGAATTGGAAATTAGAAATAATATAATAACTACAAATGTTACGTTGATCTAAAATTTAATGACTAGAGTACCTTTGTTCCTTTACTATGATTAACATTTGGTACATCATAGATAAAGAAAAGTCAATAGAATTTAGTATTTAGTATTGCCAACGAACTTTTTTCTGGGTACTTTCATCGTCATTAAAATAATTTCTGAAGATATGTTGGCATAGACTGATATAAGATTTTGTGTATGCCATTATTTGAGTCTATTTATATAGCGTTGTTTTATTGATTTTGAGGTGTTGTGCGGTTATTGAGTTGACGTTTGTGTAAGTATTCATTTGGTATATGTATCTCAAATAAACGCATGTCTGACAGACATTGCGACTTTGGCAGGTCGTACAAGTAAACGTGTGGATGACACATGTCGTAAGTAGCTCAATGGAGACTTTTTGTAAGGAAAATAGAGTATAGCGAGATTTATATTTTATCCAAACAAAGTGGCATTGTGTAGAGTAAATTTTGTTGATGAGTTTTATGTTTAAACTACTGGTTAGAATTTCTAGGTAAAGTAGTTTTAATATAATTTTGCTTTAGAACCTATGTTAATGGAGCATTTTATTAGACAATATTTGTGATAGAAAATTTCAGGATAGTAATTATACTGTGATAAGGTTTAAAGATTCGACTAGCTCACATAAATAAATGATGATTGATACTAAGGAAATGTTTTGGATATAAAGTGACGTATTAAAAGTTGAGCAAGTTTTGTAACATTAGTATAAAGTTATAAAATCTTTTTTCAACTTATGTATTGAGACATTCGATGGCAAGTTACTTCAAATTTGTTGTTTTGTATTAATAAATAAATTTTGGTCTGCCTCAATGTTAAATATTGTGTTTTTAGCATAAAACTTTCATTTTTTAGGGAACCACTGAATTATATAACTTAGATATTGAGAATAATTTATATATAGTTAATCCTTTTAGCATTTAAAAATCTTTACTTAATTGGCTCCTAAGATGCTGATCTTTTAGTTAAAGTAAATTAAAGCACCTCAATTTGTTTTAGTACAATCTATTCATAGGTCAGGAATTAATTTAATCTCTATCCGCAAGGCGCTTTACAAATTGAAGATCTTTCGAGCGCACTTTATGCGAAAATATAATAATATAATCCGATTTAAACGCCAAATCTTTATTCATATATTCTATAATCCTTATTTTTTTGGTTATGCTAAAGCGCATTTTTAAAAATTTAAATTATTCGAGATTAAGACTGTTCACTAGATCTATTGTTTCCTATTTTATTTGCCTTATCACAAATTTACTATAAATAAATTTTCCTGATTCTTTTTCTCGAATTTTTTTTTCATTATATTATATTTAATAAAAGATATTAAAAAAAGAGACAAAATCCATCATAAAACAGTCTTTACATCCAAATTAAATGAAAAATGACAAATAGGAGTAAAATAGAAAGAGATTATATATACATAATTTAATCGCTATAATTATAACTTTCATTTCACTTTATAAAATAAAATTTCATTCTCCTCCTTAAAAATAGAGAATTTTTAAGAAAAATAAATATTAAACAAAATCATAACGATACTTTTTAATAAATAGTGTTCTGGCAAATTGTGGAGAGATAACACATTTATATAAAATGGTTTCTTCTCAAATATTTTTACGTGATTTATCATATCCAAGCAAATAACTTGGCACCTTACAATTTTAGTCTTCTACTATAATAAATTAAGCGTCGTGGTATATATGAAATTAGTAAATTATAATAGAATTATCTTGCAGTGTCTTAATTACAGATGATGAGAATTATATGAATTTTCTTCGTATTTTATGTGAACTTAGTTCTTTAATCATACTTATTCTTCTTCTTACTAGTGACCATAGTTAATAGAAGCTTACTTGCTGCTATATATCTATAAGATCGAAGAATATCGTTAATGTATTGTATTTTTTGCCTGATTTGGAATCCTTCTAATACTTCCATATATTTTAATCGATGTCTGTTCTCGATAAATTTTCTACCAGCAAAAAGAAATTTTTATATATCAAATCAATACCAAGTTCTAAGAGTCGAGATAAAATTCTTTTACTACGGTTGTCTATGCAGTGTTTTTAGGTGTTTAGTGACTGGTAGGGGCCACAGCAAAGTTTTGTAAGATGTACTCTCTCCAAACATAGAAAGTTGCGTTTCTGTGCTGCTTATGTCATGTGGGTGCGTGTTGAGTATTTTGTTGTGAGGAAGATTGTTCAGTGCTTGCCTGGTGAGGTGTGTGTGCATAGGTTTTTATACAGTGTTACATTTTCTGGTTGTGATATGGTATTTAGAATGCTTGTGTAATATCTATTTGGTGTGTTTACTATTTGTCTTTTGGTGGGTGGGTAATTTCGTAGATAGTGACAGTGGCTGTTTGCGTTGTTTACGACAGATTCTAAGAACTGTGTGCTTCTCATTTTAAGATGATACTATATAGTAATTACCTTTGTTTCAGCATGTTGGTTTTCTATGAGTGTTGTTTGTGTGCTACCAAGTATGATTCTAAGTACACTGTTTTGTGTGATTTGTAACTTGATTAGCTGTGTTTTTTATATAGAAGGTGACCAGGAAGGGTTGGCAGGGCTGCCTTTAGTGAGCGTTTCTTTGTGTTGTCTAAATGTTATGCTTGTTAGTGCTCTGAGTGCATTAAGTTGTAGTCTGCACTCTGTGATTATGTTGATTCTGTGTGGCACGAATGACATGGATATAATTTCGTTTCGTGTGCGGGGGTTATCATGGAGCTGATCAATGGTGCTGTTGCTTTGTGTTGATGATCTTTGTTGTGACTTGTAGTGCTGTTGGTAAGTCTTGCATGTATAAATTGAAAAGTGTGGGACTTGGACAAGGCCTTGTGTGACTCCATTAGGAAGGTTTCTAATACTGTAGTGGATGACTCTCTATTGTAGTGTACGAATGATAGTCTTCCTGATAAGTAGTTGGCAGGCCAGCGTTTGGTGTTGTTATACTGTAATTTTTTTTTAATGAGTTGTGGTCTGGATAAGTATCAAACACTTTACTTATGTCTATTGTTATTGCAGTGTTTTGTGTGGTGGTCGTCTGGAGTTGATGCCATCTTGTAGTGTTTGTGTGATATTGGCGGAGAGTATTGTGGTTGAGTGTTCCAATCTGTATCTGTGTTGTGCGGGTGACAGTGGAATATGTAGTGTTATCTTGCGTAGGAGTGTATGCAGAGTAGTGTTATGGGTCTGTATGATGCTGTTTCTGTGTGTGCTTTGTTTGGTTTAAGTAGTGATAACTTTACATCTTTCCAAATGTTTGGTATTTTGCAGTGTTCGTATGAGAATATTATCAATGCCTACAACTGAGTAGATTTTAAGATGTTGTATGATGCGTCCAGTGTCTTATTTGCTTCTGTATATAGATCTGTCTTCTTGTGTTTGGGAAGATGGATAATTTTAGCATAATATGTTATTAAAATGTTGGCCTGTTCTTTGTGGCGGGTGATTTTGTCTGAAGGGATAATGAATGCGTAACTTTGTACAATTTCAGTGTTTGAGTTAGTGAGGCTTCTGAGTGATTTGTTCGGTTTGGATTTATTTGTTTTGTAGTCAAATGATTTTAGGAATGATAACCAGTTTTCTGTTTGTTTCTCTATTAGTTGGTGTTTATTTGTGTGTTGAGTTCTTTTATACGTTTTGTTGTTATTTGTGCGCGCGGGGTGGGTGTGTCACGTAAATTCATGAGTTCCCATAAGTCTGTTGATGTCTGGTGAGAAGCTGGGGTTATAATGTTTTCTGTTGCCTTTAGGGATTGTGCTTTTTCTGCGTTATTTATTATGTCATTGAACTGTGTGATTTAGTTCCTGAAAATGATCTTCGGCCGTTTCCTGAAAACTCTCCCAGGCAGCTAACTTGCAGTTGGTGAGGGTATGGCGAGTGTGTGAGAATGTGCCTGTTGTAATGGACAGTGTGATGACGATTTAGTGGTGATCTGATAACAAGTTTGTTACAGTTTTCCATCTTAAGGAGGGAGCCAGGTTTGGTGAACAGAAATTTATGGCTGAGGAAGTGCAATTGCGGTGTGTGTTTGTGAGTGTGTGTGTATGTCTGTGTGCTGTTAAGGAGGAAGAGTGATTTAGTTGTAGAGAGATGAGTAGGTGTTGGTTGTTTGATATGCTTAGGAATAGGTGGTGTTTGTGTGTGAGGAGGTAAAGGAATGTTAGGAGTAGGTGCTTGTAGCAGAATGAGGTCGAATGGCGGCTACGTGCCCTCTTATACACACGTGGGTCCGGAGATCACCTCTTGGAGCTGTTTGTGGAAAGCTGGAGGAAGTGATAACAGCGGTGGACGCTGTTATCACTTCCCCCAGCTGTATTTGCCTAGGGACCAATGTCATTTCCCCACTCCCTCTCGCAGCCACCTCGCCGCGAGCATGCTGGTGCCTCTACCCAAAGATTTTAATCTGTTGGACATTCCAGTGAGCGTTATCAAGAATCTCCCTTTCCCCGAAGCAGTCGCTTACTTTTCATCATGATCGCGTGCGCCTCCTCTTCAGGCACCTATATAACGCGTTGACCGAGTTTCGTGGGGTAGACTGTTAAACTTCCACCTACTCTAACGAACGAGCTAAAGGACGCTCCATCTTCCTTCCAGCGGCTATTTCGATTCAAATGAAGGCCAAATCGATCCTTGGACTCTGCCTTAGTCATTTGGCAAGCTTAGACTTCAGTAAACCCTGCCCTAGTCAATTTGCAAGGACTCACAAGTTTTCCCCACCTCCGAAGAGGACAAGTGCTCCCTTGAACTGAAGCCGAGGTTAACAACTTCTACCGTCGTTTCACCGTCCCCTACTTGCCCCATTTTTGTAACGAGCTTATGAGGTAACCGTAACCGTTGCCGCCTGCAGATTGGTCTTAAATCTGGCTTATCCCAATTGACCTATTATTTGTGTGCATGCCCCAGTTAAAATCTCCCTTTAAATCACCAACTGTATCTGACCCCTTTAATCCCTTAATCAACCTACCTGATCGCGTGTAGATCTTTAACCCTGTCTGGGCGACCATTCCATTTAAATCCAATTTCCATGTAACTATATATATTCAATTTTTGTTGTTAGTGAAGTATTATTTTCATCATCACCTTTCTTTTGCAACCCCAACGCGTACCATCAACCCCTTTAATTTTGACTAACTTGCACTCTGAAATAATTGATTAAAAAGGACCACGCAAAGTAAGAATGATCCTTTCCTTCTCGTTCACTCTCGGTCTTCAATCCGCTTGGGCTAATCAATCTCTAAAAAGCACCCACGTATATATAAATATATCGTTTGGCCATTCCACAACAGTGTTGTTTGTGTTGTATGTTAGGAAATAGGTGATGTATGTATGTAAGAAGGTAAAGGAATCTTAAAAGGTGGAGGCTGTGAGGTAGTTTGTTTTTGTGGCAGATTTGTCTATGGTCAGGGTGTGGTTCTTGTGGTGTTGGAGCCTGTGGATTGTTTTTATTGTGTATGTTTTAGTATAGAAGAGATGTCTATTTTGCGGTGCAGTCTTTTAGTGTTTTGAACTGATTCACCTCCGGCACATTTGGCTGTGACGTGTTAATTGAAGATCGGGTAAGTATAGGGAAGTTGGTTTGTTTCAATATCCATGGCTAGGGGTAGTTTAAGGGATCCAGTCGCCGTGTTACTAAACCACTCTAAAGAAATAAAACTCGTGGATCCCCTCAGCAAGTTGCCTTTCACGGCGCAGCACCATAGAAGAGCACCACGGTTCCACTACTTTTGTTTTTCCCTGATTTGCTGATCCTCAGCACATCCCTAGTGGGGTTATTTGTGGTTTATCTGTTCGGTGGCAGGTCCTTTCTATTCGTCCCTGACCAGCTTACAAAGTAGATCCACGACGAAGAGTGACCAAAACAGGTCTTAAAATTTATAGTATATATCTATAATGTTCTTTTTTATGTAAACCAATTTTTCATAATTTATATCCTAAATCAATTAAACTGAATATATAAACAAGTCAACGGAGTAAAAAGGTTCTATAAGAATAATTATAAAATAAATAACTCCAATCAAATTTCATGGCTCAGAAATGACTGGCAAGTAACATTAAGACTTGCGATTATTATATTGTTTTTCTTAGATAGTGTAATTATAGGTAATCGGATAGAAAATGGCGTCTTACTCAGTTGTCTAGTACTAAAGAGGACGAGGCAGGAAAATATGGGCCGCAAAGAAGCTTTATTAAGTTTATAGGAATAACTGAATCTGAATGTACTAGGATATAAGAATATGAAAATATTGTTACTTAGAAAAGAAATAAAGATGTGAAGAAGAAAATCATTCCCTACGTTAAAATGTTTACAAACAAATTCTAAACAAAATATTGCTAATTAGCCAAACTAGATTTCTGAGCTTACTAATAAAACACATTCTTTCTTTACATATTTGTAGATACAAAGACTATTAATGGTGAAGAGTGGGATTAAGAACTGTATGGTTGAACGAGATAGTATGGCAGATAAAATCGCCCCCATACTTATGTAGGGACAATGCAGAATAAAAACGGATTCTTTAATTTGTACCTAATAATGCTTTGATTGGAGGGAGATGAAGCTAAATTATAGCAACTTTTATGCAGCCATCACCCAATTTGTGCTAAAATAATTTAAGTTGAAGATAAATAGATAATAATACAATGAAATAATTTTTTAAATTATTTTAACTTTATAAAATTCATACTTTGAAATAAAGTATTTTTTCCTAAGAGAAGCTAATCCTTAATGATGCAGTATCAGCTTAATAACTCGATTAAAAAGCGGAAACAGGATGAGGCTGGAAGTGAACTGAAAATCTAAAAGAAAATAGTGCTGAAAAGTGCAATACTAAAAAGGTTTTGGCAATATACTGGTTGTCTCGAGAAAGTGCACTAAAAACCGGCAAAAAATCGATTTAAACAACAAGGACACTCGTAATAGCAAAATTCAACCCTTTGGCAATAACTAGCTGCAAGAAATACAGAAAGTTACTAAACCGCTATTTACTTCAGGAAATAAAATTTCTGCCTTCTTAATGGCAATTTAAAGCCAACCATTAAATGAACAAGTGGTTAGTTATGGACATTATTCTAAGAGATGGAATGTCAGCTTCATCAAAGAATCCATGGCCAGCAGTATCCATTCAACCATCCGTGAGAGAAACGGGAAACCATTCTTGTATCCTGCATTCAGGAAAGTTTGTTTGTGAGTATTTTCTGTGTAAAATACGGGTTTATTCTTCCGGCGCTTGTAATATTTTCCTTTATATTTCCTTCCTACAATTGTTGAGATTCTTTTAAAAGATATGCTCTGCACTGAAATGCTTCATAATGTTGAAAATCGATAATGTTGGGAATGATAAAAAGACTGCTAGAAATATATAAGACATGAAGGTCTTGAGGGAAACAATTATTTGTTTGTTAGTGGAATCAAAAGATTTCAATTCCAGTGCCCTATATTTCGGCCAGGTCGACGTTTCTTGAGAGTTAATTGGTGTAAGAGCCTCTCTTAAAATTCATTTGATATTAATCATTTTATTTTAAGTGTTTCTTAGAAATAATTTTATTAATATTAAATTTCAACTAAAATCATTTGAGTGGGAGAACTGAAAAAAATATAGAGTTGAAGGGAGAGCGAGAGATGAGGGAGATGAGGGGGGGTTATGAAGTTGGTGTTGTATATAAAGGAAACTGCCTTGCGACATCGAAACTGCTAGGGTAGATACCTTACGATGTCAAATTATGGCCAAGTGTACAGGAATATACGCTCACATGCTCTAAGTTAGGCTAAGCAAGGCAACAACCTTTATTGTTCTAAGAGCACCATTTGAATAAATAACTGCGGCTGTGTGACCAATGAATATTCCAACCACAATGACAAAAATAGATTTTAATATCCGCTAAATAAAAGGCACAAAATAAATATCGATATATTTAGGTACATGAATAAGGCGGAATCAGGTTCCGAATACTAATTTGATAACCAGGGTTACTAAATGGTTATGATGGGAGATTTACTGTAGTGAGCGACTTAGTTACTTTGAACCTCGAAAGTAAAGCGGGGTGAACTTGAGGGAAAGGTCTTGGTGACCTTGATTACTCACGGGTGTAGCTGGGAACCAAAGAGGGGGGAGGGGGGTGCTACTTTCTCCAAACTTGAGGTTAACGGACAAGCTTCGAGGGAGGAGGTGACTTCCCCAAACTCGGATTGAGCGAGCTATCAAACTTCTTTTCCTCAGGAGGTCACCGGTCGAACTTCGAAAAGGCGGTTAGGAATGACTTCTCAAAACTAGGATGGAGCGAGCTATTGGGCGTCTTGTCCTCAAAAAGTCACCATAAGAACTTCGGAGGACGGATTCTCCAACCCTTGATCCAAAGGAGGTTAAGAAAGGCTGACGTTTTCTCAAGAGACTCTTCTCCCTGACTCGAAGATAGGCGTGTGATGTCTTCCTCTTTTGTGGACTGCGACCGTCACTAAAACTACTCGGGAGAGAGCCTAGTTGAATCAAGCTCCTTTCGGGGAAGCTTCGTCTAACCGAATCTATGGGTAATCCTTGGGAGGGTGCATATATACCAAAACAGGGAGAGAGAGAGGGGCCTTCTCGAACCTCCGTTATCGGCCGTGACAAACGAGCGTCTCCTTGCGGGAAAGTGTAAGAGGCCTGGATTAACGGGTCAGACGGGACAATCAGCGGCTCGAGCCATAAAAGCTGTTCGAGGCAAAGTTACAAAATAGAATCATATTCTCCCGACCTGAGGGGGAGGGATGAAAGATTAAAACGGCGGGAAGGTAGCCTTCAATTTCAGCGTCATGCCTCGGTGTGAATTTTTCAGTGATCTGCCCGCAAGTCCACAAAGGGTGAAGTCGGAGGGTGGGCGGATGTGACTCGCTTTCTCACCCAAGGTAATATCTTAGGAGGTGGGGAAATACTACTATTTTAGTGGATCCCTCTACATACAAGAACCTTCCAAATTATTATAATTAAAGCAGATGCCCTTGCAGTTGTTGCTGACTTAATGCCTCGTAAATCTACATAAGCCACAGCTTCAAGTTAGAAGCACATGGGCACATCTCATCCTGGGGTCTTCTTTCGTAATTAATTAACGGTTCTGCATCAATGCATTACCTATTTATATTCTTTTAAACCGCTTTAACTCTTCCATGTGTTTAAGGCATGTGTTGACCTTTGCATTTTCATCGCATACTATTTTATCCGGCAAAAAATAAAAAAATTTTAGTTTCTTTTATTAGATTAATTAATAATTATTTTCATAAAATATGAGCGCACTGCCCAAATAAGTTAGAAGCAATGTGGCAATACGGAAAACATTCAAAGTGAAAAGTTTAGATTTGAGTTAAAGTTTAAATAAATATTTTGTTCCGACGTTTAAATAAATACACTATATTTTATCTCTACGTTTTGAATATAATAATTATTTTTAAATAGTAATTAACTTTTTTTTTTGCCTACTTTAAATATATTAAGTCATTCAATTAAAATCAACAACCAGTCATGGTCAAATTTGTTGAAGGATATTTTGCAATAAAAATCTAACTTTGCACACTTGGTTCTGAATTATTAGTCTAAAATGAAGTTGATCATAACTTTTGGTGGCCAAAATAGTGTTGTGGGAGATCTTTTGCTAATCAAAGAAGCCCAAGACTTTCTTAAAGATCATAGGGACTGCATTGCCTAGCACTTAGTTATTAGGCTGTTGGGAAAGTGAGTTGTTGTCAACTGAATTAACTAATTCTACTTAACAACCTTCTCTTAAAGAAAAAATATTTCATGGAAAAAATCGCACTTTAGAATAGTTACATCATTGTACTAATCCATTGCCGAAGTGTATTAGAGATATACAACTGTGTCACAAGTTATTATTATTAGCTGATCAGCTACATGATTGAGTATAAAATATAAGACTAGTCTCTATTCACTTAAATAATTCTTTTGTTGTCTTAAATAAAACAGAAAAACTTATAGATTGCAACAAGATAAAGATAAATGGTAGAAAACCTTATGACACAATATCTAAATTTGAACCGAATAAAATGAAGAACAATTTGTAGTGAAGATACTATTTGGAATCAAGGTATCTCTATACAGATCAAAAGCTTTATAGCAAACTTAGCTAAAGTGAAATAGTAGTTTCATCCTACCTTTGAAAAAAGCTCCATGATACTTTCATTGAAATTTTCAATAATAACACAAGTTAACATAAATTATTTGGTATATATTCTTTGCCATTTAAATAGGTATATTTGCAGCTGAACTTACAAGTAAAAATAGTTTTAGTTCCAGCCTATCATTAATATTTTCACAACTAATTGTAGCTAAATTGCATAAGTTTATATAATCCAATTGTCACCTAGGATATAGGTGTTGGCCTCATTTTCATTTATATGTTAAGAGAGAAATAAATCATTTTCATGCTTAATTAAATATTAACATATGTAGAGGAATAATAAGAAATTAGTATATATATATATATATATATATATATATATATATATATATATATATATATATATATATATTTATATAGTCTAAGGAAATAATATCTAAGGACATCTGGGTTTAGCTGTGCCCCTTCGATGTTCTCCGGTAACATAGGAGAACGGGCAAAAGCGTAAGTGATACGAGACTGATTCCTGACCTCAGCTCAAAAGGCAGGCACTTCGAGGGTGTATTTATAAACAACCCATTCAAAAGTGCAAACTGCCGATCTCCTATTACCCCCTCTCCGAGCCTACCAGACGCAAAAGGGCGGCAGACCAACCCGAGGTCCCACATGGCGAGCCCCCCCCCCCATCCCATCCACCTCCCCACCCACCTCACGGGAGAAAGTTGGGTATATAACCTGAGGACCCGTGTAAACAAGGCTTTTTGTTCGTTTCCCTGGAGAGACAATAAAGTCACCGGTTGACAGAAGATTTTTCGAGTTCGACAAGAAGACTCAAAAATCACCGGTACAAAGTTATTGCAAGTTAAGGAGAATTTTCAGTCCTTGTACAATACCAGATTGTACCAAGAAAACTCGGCGCAGTTCGAGCCCCAAGATTGGTGAGTATCAACCGACACAGATTGAGGACTCCAAATCTTATTCTATCTGAGTTTGACAACTCCAAACTAGATAGATTTCTCATCCAAAATCGAAATTATATAAGCGAGACACAATCGCTAGGAAAGAATATAATCATATCCCAAGATTAGAAACCGTTTTAAGGTCATAAACGTACGAGAACCCACCCTCCTCATCGGCGTCTTTGTTTTGATTCTCTTACGCCAACTCAAAATTCCTCGTGACGTCACCCGTCAACTCGCCAGGCAAGTCACCGAGCACCATCCAGCGATCAAAAACCCCGAAGATAGTCTTACGGGAAACTGGTATTAATCTCCATTACCTTATGTAAGTAAAGAATAATCTGGTTATTTATGTCCCCGTGCTTAAAAATTAGTTTATTGGATGTCTGACTAAGGACAAAAACTATTAACTTAAAAATTGTTCCTCCCGTAAATATGTATCTCGAGAGCTAGCCCTGTAATCCCATTTTCTTTTTATACGTGTGTTAGATCTTTGTGTTTTAATGTTAATTAGTGAGGTGGGTTATATTGATTAAAGTCTATTTTTCTTTAGTAAATGCACTGTTTTAATTATCCCCGAATGAGTTGAAGTGGCAATATTTGATAAAGCTAAGAAAGAAACCCAGTTTATTCATTCAATAGAATAAAAATCAAGTTTAGCACTCTTAGAGCCCGATCCTCAAGCGATCTCCGAGGCACGAACTTACGCCTCAATTTAAAGTTATTTGGTTTATTAAAAGCTAATAAAACAAATAAATATATATAGCTCGGCATTCTACGACAACATATAAAGAAAAACATTAGAAGTAGTTAATGTAATTTAATTTTGAGTTAAATTTAACAAGTGTATTAAACGGATAGACAAGGACAGAAAATATAGACTTTCAATTACACTTACTTACTTTGAAGATCATAATATTTTAGTTTACACTTTCATCCTAGCTGACTAGCAACCTTTCCCCCATTGTTGCATGATCCCGGTGAAAGATTTAATAACGAACTTTCCTCACGTCACATAAATTTCACGGAAAGATCCAAGATGTGAATGTTTGCGGACGCCCAATATTTTAAATTTTCATTAAGACGTTAGTTAAACTATTGGAAAGCCCCTAAAATTAACCCAAATAAATTTCAAAAGGATATTAATGCGTCTCTTTCGACATTGTTTATCTTTTTATCTACTTAAGTTCAAATCAAAATTTCACCCCAGAGAGCTTTATAACATTCAAAAGAATTTCTGAAAAAGTATCTAAAAAAAATTTAATACCTCTCAAATAGTTTTATTAACCCCAAATTTGTACATAATTGGAGAAATTAAATTTTTGGGATCTACTAAGGCCTGTCTTACATTACTTATCTTTCCTAGCTCTAAATTCTGTAGTGAGGGTAAATGAACTTTGTGGTAATGAAAATTAATAGCTCTCCTATTTTGCCCCTAAAAATGAAAACATAAATACTCTGTATAACAAACATGACAAAAAACAAATTCTCTTAATTCCGTACATACATCTCGTTATAATTCTGTATAGCTATAGTTGCCAAGTAGCTGCTAAATATTTTGTAGTCTTGTTTCACCTATACAGAGTAGACGAGAGATAGAGATGTATATTGTTTTCCATTGTGAAGTAAAACTCCTTTCGTGCTTCGTAGCGTGCTGTCTATGACGGGTATTCAATCGAGTAGTTTTTTCAATCAAACAACAATAAAATTAACCCTTTTAGGCTTTACGTGAATGCAGACCTCCCTTAATATCAAAGTACTTAGCTAATTCTGCAATGGCCACTGTAAACCTCTAATCTTTCCCAAGTAAAATCCACTTATTTAGTTCTGACAATAAAAGTTCAGATGGTGAATTAATGAGATTTAAGGTATTATATTGTCATTTACTTCTCTATGATTTATAAAGGGAGTTACAAACATGTTATTCATTTTCGCTGGTTGTTAACTCTTCTGCTGAAGAAGACTTAATGTCATCTTCGGCCTAAAATGAAACGACAAATGGGAATTTGGCTAGTTTGGCAGTTACCACTCTTGTTGACATGTCCTCGTCACTTCATTTTGGGGCGACCACCCTGTGTGATCCTCTAATATATATATATATATATATATATATATATATAATAGAAATGAAGTCTCTCTGAGTATGTGTGTCTGTCAATAAAATAAATGACCTTATCTAGATAATCAAAGTGAAGCCTTTTTGCCTGGCTGTTTTTGTGTCTGCAAATAAATGTCCATACCTATATTATAAAATGAAGTCGGTCTGTGTGTGTATAAATAAAATGTCCTTTTCTATATAATAAAAATGAAGTCTGCCTCTGAGTGCGTGTCTGTCTGTCCATAAAATGTCAATATGCATATGATAAAAATGAAGTTTGCATGTCTGTCTGTGTCTATCAATAAAATGTCTATATCTATATTATATAAAAGAAGTCTCTATCTGTATGTGTGTGTGTGTGTATCTGTGCATATATTGTCTATATTTATTTAATAGATAGGAAGTTTGTCTGTCTGTATGGTGTGAATGTTTCTGTCGATAAAATGTGCATATATCTATTAATAAAAATGAAGTATCTCTGTATGTCTGTCTGTCCATTTATAGGAATTAAAAAAATCCCGTTATAACCCTCCTCCACTCTCTCCCGTCTTTCCATTGTTTCTCCCTTGCTTTCCCCACTTTCTCCCGTCTTCCTTCTCACTCCTCCATGCCCGTCCCTATTTCTCCCTTCTCCATTCTCACTCTCCCGTCCCCTCCCTCTCTCCCCCGTAAGGGGCGCGGCAATTTGCCATCCTGGCCTCCGTGCTGACGGGACTGAGCACCCTGTCCAACCCCAGCTTAGCCTCATCTCCTTCTTTAAGACAGCGTATACTTCTCCCCTACTTCCTCACTTCCCATAGAACCTCTCCCACAACTTTCTCTAGTTGGTCTCGATATTCTCAGGGTAGATGCAGACCTTCTTCTCGGCCAACTATCCTGGATCGGGACTGAGGGAGAAAGGGGCAATGTTCCCTCACCCCTGAGCTCCGGTCTGAGGTGGTGGGTTTTAACAACCTGCTTCATCCCCAACCATACTTTCCTCACATCCTCTTTCCTTTTCACTTCACAATCTATTTTTTTACGTTGTGTCCAAGGTGGAGCCACCATGCCACTAAGCGGGAGAGCTGGTCCTAAATGGCGGCACCTGGCTCTGCCCGGCCTGTACACAACCCTCTCAGGGCGGGCTACGGCGAAGGGCTGAGGAGCGTATGCACCCCGTGAAAAATATATTGTCACCATGCCCAATGATGAAGAAATAAAAAATCTCCCCTTAATTTCCTCTGTTCCATCGTCGGAGCCGCACTAAGGCAGCTCCACAGAAAAAAATGGAGCCCCCTTCCCTGTGCTTTCGCAGGGGACCCTCCGATTTTCTCAAACCGGAGAGGAAGCTTACTCCTCTCCTTCGTCTACGGGTGTAGGAGACTCCCTTTCCCTCCTACTCTTGAGGTTCTTTCTGGAACCTCCCTCTTCCTAGCTGCAGTCCCCCCTTTACTTTCCAAGGGGATTGCTAAGAAAGCTACCAGGCAGCCCATAGCCGACAGCTCCCTATAAGAGCGGCTCGGTAGGGCAAACCCCCTAATGGGGAATAGAGAAGCCAGGCCCCTTCGGTCGATTCCCTAAAAGACCTGCTGGCAAGAATATTGAACCTTGCCGCGGTCAAGGCCTGTGCCTTCGTAGACGTGACTTGTGACAACGCGGCCAACAGGACCTGCGATACCCTGGGGGGAAGGGATGGTTAAATGGAGTCCCCCTGAGATAGAAATGGTCCTTGAGGAAACCCAGCCTCAGAGGTTATGGCCTTCCATGGGAGC
This sequence comes from Ceratothoa steindachneri, assembly GCA_963969495.1. Lineage (NCBI taxonomy): Eukaryota > Metazoa > Arthropoda > Malacostraca > Isopoda > Cymothoidae > Ceratothoa > Ceratothoa steindachneri. Next base: position 47,093,801 of record OZ018331.1, read on the forward strand.
AAATGCGGGCTCGGCGCCAAGCACTGAACACAAATTTGCACCTATAGAAGGTCCTCCTCAAACAGCTTGGGTTTCCAAGGCAATACAAGGACAGGAGGGATCTCCTTCGAGCGGTGCCATGCGACTGCGAGGACCTTCTCCATCTCGGAAAAGGACCTGGCTGAGGCCGGTCCATCTGGCCTGGGGGCTCCGGCCGGCGGAGGGGAGAAGCGGCTTCATTCCCCACCCTCCTCTCCTAAAAAGAATTAAAATAGGAAAAAGACTAAGACTCGGCGCTCCTCTTCATCCGCGGGGGCTGAGGGGAGGATGGGTCTGCTGCCACTTCGCTAAGTGACCAAGCCAAAATCAGCACATCGGGCCCGTCCATTCCCCTAGTGTGGAGCCCCTGACTATTCCTAAACCCAAAAGTGCGCAGGGCGGAGCCTCGATAACATCCAGCACCTCTTCAGAGGTTACCTGGCGTTTTTGAGCACGCTGGCTTCAAACGCTTCCTTGTCATTCGCTCCACTGATTGCAGCATGTTGGCAAAGGGCAACATGATCCATCAGAAGAGAGCATTAGCTAGTGTAATTGGTAGAAGACATGAAGGTCTTAAGGGAAACAATTATTTGTTTGTTAGTGAAATCAAAATATTTCAATTCTAGTGTCCTATATTTCGGCCAGGTCGACGTTTCTCGAGAGTTAATTGATGTAAGAAGATCCTCTCTTAAAATTCATTCGATATTAATCATTTTGTTTTACGTGTTTCTTAGAAATAATTTTATTAATATTAAATTTTAACTAAAATCATTTGTGTGGGGAGAACTGAAAAAAATATAGAGTTGAAGGGAGAGCGAGAGATGAGGGGAGGTTATGAAGTCCGTGTTGTTTATAAAGGAGACTTCCTTGCGACATCGAAACTGCTAGGGTAGATACCTTACGATGTCAAATTATGGCCAAGTGTACAGGAATATACGCTTACAGGCTCTAAGTTAGGCTAAGCAAGGCAACAACCTTTATTGTTCTAAGAGCACCATTTGAATAAATAACTGCGGCTGTGTGACCAATGAATATTCCAACCACAATGACAAAAATAGATTTTAATATCCGCTAAATAAAAGGCACAAAATAAATATCGATATATTTAGGTACATGAATAAGACGGAATCAGGTTCCGAATACTAATTTGATAATCAGGGTTACTAAATGGTTATGATGGGAGATTTACTGTAGTGAGCAACTTAGTTACTTTGAACCTCGAAAGTAAAGCGGGGTGAACTTGAGGGGAAGGTCTTGGTGACCTTGATTACTCACGGGTGTAACTGGGAACCAAAGAGGGGGGGGGGGGGTGCTACTTTCTCCAAACTTGGATTTTGATGTGCGAGCCTCTTGTCTTCAAGAGGTTACCGGACAAGCTTCGAGGGATTAGGTGACTTCCCCAAACTCGGATCGAGCGAGCTATCGGCTTTTTTTCCTCAAGAGGTCACCGGTCAAACTTTAAAAGGGTGGGTGGGAATAAGTTCTCAAAACTCCTCTCCTTCGTCTACGGGTGAAGTGGACTCCCTCTCCATTCTACTCTTGAGGTACTTTTAGGAAGCTCCCTCTTCCTAGCTGCAGTATCCCCTTTACTTTCCAAGGTGATTGCTAAGAAAGCCAGCAGGCAGCCCATAGCCAACCGCTCCCCATGGAAGCGGCTCGGGAGGGAAAACCCCCTAAGGGGGAAGAGAGAAGCCAGGCCCCTTCGGTTGATTTGCTAAAAAGACCTGCTGACAAGAATATTGAACCTTGCCGGGGTCAAGGCCTGTGCCTTCCCAGACGAGACTTGTGAAAACGCGGCCAATTGGCCCTGCGATACCCTTGGGGGGAAGGGATGGTTAAATGGAGTCTTCCTGAAATAGAAATGGTCCTTGAGGCAACCCAGCCTCAGATGGTAGGGCCTTCCATGGGAGCGAATGCGGGCTCGGCGCCAAGCACTGACCCGGAATCTGCACCTATGGAAGGTCCTCCTCAAACAGCCTGAGTTTCCAAGGCAGAACAAGGACAGGAGGGATCTCCTTCGAGCGGTGCCCCAGCGACTTCGAGGACCTTCTTCATCTCGGAAAAGGACCTGGCTGAGGCTGGTCCATCTGGCCTGGGGAGATTGCCAGCAGGGGGGAGAAGCGGGTTCATTTCCTGCCCCCCTCTCCTGTGCCTTCCCAGACGTGACTTGTGACAACGCGGCTAACAAGACCTGTGATACCCTCGGGGAGAAGGGATGGTTAAATGAAGTCCCCCTGAGATAGATTTGGTCCTTGAGGCAACCCAGCCTCAGAGGGTAGGGCCTTCCATGGAAGTGAATGTGGGCTCGGTGCCAAGCACTGACCCGGAATCTGCACCTATGGAAGGTCCTCCTTAAAGAGCCTGGGTTTCCAAGGCAGTACAAGGACAGGAGGGATCTCCTTCGAGCGGTGCCCTGCGACTGATAGGACCTTCTCCATCTCGGAAAAGGACCTGGCTGAGGCCAGTCCATCTGGCTGGCGGAGGCGGCTAAGCTAAGTGCTCTTCGGACACTTGATGGCACCCCGGTGAGTGTGACAACGCAATCTACCATGAACTTTGTGAAAGGAGTTTATGCGAGTAAACTCGTTGACTAGACGAATACATAGAGGACATCACCTTAGAGCTGGCCGACCATGGGACGATCAAGGTCTAACGCATGAAAAGAAAACAGGGAGGGGCCTCGAAACCCACCCCTACACTCTTCGTCACGTTCGACTGTGACAAGCTCCCTGAGTCGGCGCGTGCCGGTTGGTACTACTACTGCGTGAAGGCATTCGGGCCACTGCAGCGGTGGTGCTATTACTGTCACTGCTTCGGCCATACGAATCGCTCATTTATAAGTACAGAGTCGGGGTCACCCGAAGTATGTGTAAATTGCTCCAAGGCTGCACACGATACGTCCAAATCTTAATGGCCAATTGTGTCAATTGCGGAGAGCAGCACCCCGCTTAATCGAATCAATGTGGTGCATATCTCCTCGAAAAAGACATACTGGCCGTTTAGGCCCAGGATCGACTCTCATTCCGCGTGGCTAAGGACTTGACTCTGCCTGGGACGTCTTATGCCTTAATGGTTAGAAAGACACCCTCTGCTCCTGCTCATTCAGGCCAACGAGCACGGGTTGCTTCTGCGCCCATTCGGAACCCTTCTGAGGGTTCTACTCAACCCGGGTGCTCCCGTCGTTAAGCTGGTGGCACAAAGGGTTCACACCAGGATCCGGCAAAAACCAGGCTCCCCTGCCTTCCACCAGCGTGACCTTTTCCCATAAGGCGAAACGGCCAAGCGCCTAAACCGAGTCGTTAGACTCACAGGAGGCAACACCCCTGAAGTTGGTCGCTAGGCCATCTTTTGGGGTTCGTAAACCTCCCCCCCGAAAGGAGGACAGCAACAAAGCAGCTTCGGCTCCTCGCACACGCCTAGTGGTCGGCTGAGTGACTTAGACGCGGTGGATCATCGAAAAGTGTGCTCTCCGCCTCCCAAGCCACAAGGCCCGCCTAAGGTTTCGAGGCGGAGGGAGGAAAAGACTCGCATGGCGAGCCCAACCTCCTCCAATGAGTCCTAGAGGGCGACAGCGCCTTCAGCGCTTTGTCCGCCCAACAACGACATGGGTTCTGCCCCCGGGAAGCGTACAGCCATTCCCGTGAGGTTCTTCTTTTGGAAAAGGGCCCACGCGTTTCGTCCGAGCTAGGCATGAGGATGATATTCCTTCAATTGAATTGCCGTGGACTCCGGGCCAACTGGAAGGAGCTGTGGAGGCTCGTCTCGTCCCGTTCCCCGTTAGATATTTTTCGGCAGGAGACTATGCTTGCGCGTGCCCCCTGCCCGTCCTCCCGGGTTATAAGGGTTTTGCGACCACACCACAATGAGATGGGGGCCGGGCTGGGGATGCTTGGTTTAAACCTGCCGCGTCGTGGTACGGTTGCCGAGGCCCTTTCTCTTGCCCGGAGATCTTAACTGGGGGCATCTTTTTTCGGGAGATTACACAATAAATCCCAGGGGACAAATCCTTGCCAATCTGATCGAAGAGCTTGAGAGGGGTGTCCTAAATGTAGATGAGTTTACGCATTACTGCCCAAGAACCGATTCATTTTCTTGCCTTGATCTATCTTTGTGCTCTTTGGATGCACAGCCTGATTTTGATTGGGGAGTGGTCAATGACCTTCATGGTAGTGATCACTTTCCCATTCAAATGTCATTTTCAGGGCAACTGCCTCCTGAGAGCCGACCTTGGTGGTGCTTCGCGAGCGCGCTTGCCTGCAATTCAAGAAATGAGTTCTTCTACAGCACCCTCTTTGCCATGGGCCTGACTACTATTTCCAGAACATCAGGACGTTGCCACGCCGACCACTCCCGTGGTGGTCGGCAGAGTGTGAGATGGTTCTCAAACATAAGCGTTAGGCCTACATGCGCTATAAGCGCGGCCCGAACGATTTCACTGTCGATGAATTTTGTCGGGCTAGGGCTAGGTTCTGGTATAATTGGAAGCACACCTGCCGCTCTTTTTGGTGGGCATACGTGTCTTCACTTAACGGAAAAGACCCTTCTGGTAGAGGTGTGAAAGCGAGTCAAATGGATTTGGGGAAAGTTCTTGCAGGAGAATGGGACCGCAATCTCGGACCCCGCTTCCGTGGCGGAATACTTCGCGACCGCTTTCTCAGCACTCTCTAGCCGGCATGCCGCTCCGCCAGCATTCAATGCACGTCGTAATTTCACGTAAGCACGCCAGCTGGACTTTACATCCAGAGGTGGAGAACCCTTTAACGATAAGTTTACTGTGAGTGAGTTGCATCCCACTCTTGCTTCGTTCGCGGACACCGCCCATGGTCCGGACGATGTCCCGTACGCCATGTTTCGACTCCTGGGTGTGCGAGGCATGGCATTTCTCTTAGATTTGTTCAACAGGATATGGGTGGAGCGTCTCCTCCTAGAATCCTCCAAATCACTACTATGCTCGCCTTTCGCAAACCGGGAGAGATCACTCTACTCCGGCTGGTTTCCGCCCAATTTCTCTAACCTAAGGCGTGTGCAAGTTGATGGAGAAATTGGTAAATGTTAGAGTAGCTTTTATTTCTAGACAGCGAAAGCCATCTGTCTTCTGCACAGAGCGTCTTCCACAAGTTGCACTCCACGTCGGATTCTCTGCTCAGACTGAAAAATGTCGTCTGCGAGGCCTTCCTTCGTAAACGGCATTACGCTACGGTGTTTTTCGTCTTGAGAAGGCCCCTGATACCGCATTGCGATACGGTATCATTGAGACTCTCCACCTAATGGGGGCGAGGGGACGCCTCCCAATGTTTATATCTGAATTTTTGCAAGATCGTCAATTCCGCGTACGGGCAGGGGGTAGGGGGAACCCTCTCCAGCCCAATGGGACAGGAAGAGGGCGTCGCGCAGGGAAGTGTCCACAGTTTTACACTCTTTGCCCTGAGCATCAACGGCATCACCTCGGTGCTGCCGGAAGATGTTCTCGCTACGCTATACGTGGACGACTTTTCGATCTCTTTTGGCGCGGCCCAGATGCCAACTTTGAAGTGTGGACACCAACATGCATTTAACTACGTCTCTCGCTATGCCGAATCGCACAGGTTTCGGTATGCCTTAGCCAAGACTAAGGTGGTACACTTCTGCCGCCATCCACGGCTCAACCCTGACCCAGACTTGTTTCTTAATGGGGTACGCCTGGAAGTGGTTGAATCGCATCGTTTCCTTAGTCTAGTATTTGACCGATGCCTCACCTGTAGTCTGATATTCGCAACCTTAGGGTCTATTGTACCGGCGCAATGGATATTCTCCGTTCCGTGACGTTCAGCGCTTGGGCACTGATAGGGCTACTGCCTTACTTTTTATCGATTCTTTGTTCGTTCAAAACTAAACTATTGGTGCGAGTTTTATGCATCCGCAGCTGAGCGTTTATTGTGGGAGGTGGACTCGATCCACCACACTGGCCTTTGCCTTGTGACCGGTTGCTTCTGCACTTTTCCCATTGAGAGCCTAGTAGTTGATGCTGGGGAGATGGATGTTACTCGCTCTACGCCGTGTAGATTGCATCATTGACCTCTATGCGTAAGCCTGGCACCTCCCTTAGTCGCCAACAGCTCTCATTGCATTTGCAGCTGATAACAACTGTGCCTTCTCTGCCAAGAGACGTCAGTCATACCCTAAGCCCTTTGTGTTTAGGGCTAGGAAAATCATTCGAGCGCTAGGTATAGCTCTCAGGCCGGTGTCGCCTCTGGTTTTGCACAGGTACCACATTTCGCAATTTGTCGCCATGCCTCTGCTCCCAAATCTTGAACAGCGCTGGGAGTATTGCGTTCGACCTTTTTAGAGCCAACCTCGTGTCACGCTGGAACCGTCCCAGTGTATACGAATGGCTTCAAGTCCGAAGATGGGGTCAGCTTCTATGCCGTATCCCCTCTGTTTGAAGTTAGCGGGTCTCTGCATCTATCTTCACGGCCGAGCTGGTGGCAATACATCACTCAGTACGGGAGATTACGCAACGTGCCAGGTTTAGAGACCGGATTGTGATCTATAGCGATTCACAAAGCGCCTTAGGGTCTCTTGTACCGGCGCCATGGATATTCTCCGTTCCGTGACGTTCAGCACTTGGGGGCTGATAGGGCTACTGCCTTACTTTTTATCGATTCTTTGTTCGTTCGAAACTAGACTACGGATGCGAGTTTTTTGCATCCGCAGCCCAGCGTTTATTGCGGAGGGTGGACTCGATCCACCGCACTGGCCTTCGCCTGTCTACCGGTGCCTTTCGCACTTTTTCCATTGAGAGCCTACTAGTCGATGCTGGCAAGATGTCAATCGCTCTACACCGTGTACAGTGCATCATTCGCCTGTACGCGCGAGCCCGGCACCTTCCTCAGTCGCCAACAGCTCTCACTGCATTCGCAGCTGATTTCGATGCTGCCTATGCAGTCGAGAGACGCCAGTCATACCCTAAGCCCTTTGGGTTTAGGGCCAGTAAACTCCTTCGAGAGCTAGGTATACTCGTAGCTCTCTGGCCGGTGGCACCCCTGGTTATGCCCAGGACGCCACCCTGGATGGTACTAAATTTGGCTATTTGTCGCTACGCCTCTGCTCCCAAAGCTTGTACAGCGCCTGGAGTATTGCGTTCGATCTTTTTAGAGCACACTTCGTCTTACGCTGGAACCGTGTCAGTGGATACGGATGGCTTCAAGTCCGAGGAGGGGGTCGGTTTCCACGCCGTATTTCCTCTGTTTAAAGTCGGCAGGGCTTTTCCAGGCGCTGCGTCTGTCTTCACGGCCGATCTGGTGGCAATACATCACTCGGTATGGGAGATTACGCGACGTTCCCGGTTCGGAGACCGGATTGTGATCTATAGCGACTCACAAAGCACCCTGAGTGCTCTCGTGGCATTGGAATCACCGCAAGATTTATGAATGCGACCGGTAATCTCGTATTAATAATTTTCTTTTTAATCTTCTCGATTTGTCCTATGATCGCCCTTTCTTCGTAGCTCAGCCTACTAAAGTTCATTGGAGACAGATGTTTACATATTAATAGCAGAAAGTTAAAGGGAAATTAATGCATATAAGCACATTCTTTTATTACAGTGAGGCGTTTAGATACGACATGTTTTATCTTCAGAGTTAAAATGGGAAATTCATACATGTATTGCAGTTTATATGTTAGAAAAAATATGTCAAAACTGACGAACTGAACATAGACACGTGTAGGTAAACTAGCGAACTGATGAGGTGCAGGTAGGAACTGGTGGAAGAAAGTCATTGAGTAGCCGGAGAGGCAAAGTTAAGCTGCTTGACAAAGCAAATTAGTGGCTCTGTTTTGTCATCACAATGTCCTGGCATTTGGCAGCGTAACCCGATTGCTTACCCCCCTCATCTCTCCCCTCCCCTCGCGGAAGAACAGAAAACCCTCACCACAACCACCAGATGCTTGAATCATCAGATTTTGGGTCCGGTGAGCCTAACATTGGTTGAACCAGCAACATTTCTCTTAAGAGTTGGGCTTTAATTTTACTTCATAGACGAAAGTAAATGAGCGTCTACTAAAAGCCAGAAGATATCTTTAGAACTAGGTGAAAAACTCTCGAAGAAGAGCCGTTAGAGGAGAGAGGCTTAGTTCTTAAGACCTCATCACCCTCCCTTCCTCCTTCTCCTACCCCTAGTGGAGTGGTGAAGTATATATGCGGATAACTTAGAAGAACAAGAGAGATCGAGTTAGCGATCGAGACGACGAAGTGCTGCTAGAGTTCCCCGCAACTCAACGAGACGAAAACAGAAGAAGCTTATGCTTAGCCAGTTCCTGGTGGTCACGCCGAAATTTAGTTTAGCTTGTATTGAGAAACAAGACCAATCATCTCTTGTCAGAGAAACCCCCTATCCCAGTTTACAACAACACCCAGAGATAGTCCTCGCCAAAGAGGAATACCCCAAAGTGAACTCCCTCAAACACTTCCCATTCGTCAAAGGATTAATTTGTTTGCTCATCGCTCGTCAGTGCGAAACATTCCAAGATTAACCAGAAGATTGGAAGAAGCATACTTCCACGGTCCCGTTGTTTAAATTATCTGACTAAGCAACGTGCTTAACGCCTCTCCTCGCCGGCAGGGCAATCACCTGTTGCGTGAAGCATGTCGCCGCGCCAGCCAAACATCTAGAGTGTCTGTGAATACGTCCACGATCTTGGCCGCAAAAACATTTTTGTATCTACATAAGAATTGAGGCCAAGGTCAGTCTCCAGCCAGATTCACGTGTGTTTGTTTTAAAGGTAAAGAAATTCCATTCTTTTTTGAAAGTGAATTAACGTCTAATATTAAAGTGAGCTTTGGGTCAACCATTAATTTATATTTATTTGTTTAAATTACTAAGTCTCACTTAAACTCGTTTAATTGATCGCTGTATATTTTGTTTTCTTAGAGTTCCTATTTTTGGTTGTAATTAAAGATCCATTTTCTTATAAGTATTTAATTTAATCCACGAAACGCTGACCATGGCACTAGAAATCTTCAAGAGATTAAAGTACGTAACAAGCCTATACGCAGACCACCTTCAGCCCTTGCAATACCATGACATACCTGCTTCCTCAATTTTATCCTTTTGCAGTTGGCAGAATTTCATAGGAGTTAGATTCTATATCTAACCTTGTTTGGTTTTCTTGAATATATATATATTGATTTAAGGACAAAAAACTGGCATCTCTTGGGAACATAGTGTATAATTTTCGTGTTTTCTTCCAGTATTTTTTTGTTATGGCAAATTCCATGTATTTCTTGTATATGTTTTGTAGCTGCTCCATTGTTGAGGTAGTATCTTATTCTTCTTGAAAGTGTAGTTTCGGTCATTCCGATATATGAGTTAGGTAAGAGCTCACAGTCTCCTAAGCTACATGTGTACTCACATATCAGATGGGTCCTTTGTTTGGGTTGAGGTGAGTTTTGGGGTTATTTTTCATGAAAAGAGTTATGTAGGTCTATTTTGGTAGTAGATTGTTAGTGCGACCTTTTTTTCGCTATTCCTGTTTTTTTTTCTCGGTTAATAATGCCATTGACTGCTCTCTTGTCTCCATGGTATTATATGCTCATAATGTTTTTGTAAAAGAGTTCTACATATAATGTTTAACTTGTCTATGTTTCGATTCTTCTGGGATTCTGCTTTTTACAATCGGTCCATTTAATTCTCATAGCTGTCTGTAATTCTTTCTTGGAGAATCCGTAATAACGAGTACCTGAGTAACTCTCTCAAGTTCATTGTGCGTATCGTTCCATGTAGGGTAGTAGGTGAAGATGCGAAGATGTGAAGATGCAAGTTGAGTAGCGTTTAGGCCATTCACTGTTTGCATTCATGCAAAGTCCCGGATTGTTGGCTTTAGCTTATATTTTGGTCGTTATTGTTTTATTATTTTTTGGTAGTGAGGATGCCTAACAATGTTATTTGGTTGTTTTGGCTTTCTTCGATGGTTTAGTTGAATGAATAACATTCTCTAAAGAAATACCAAAGCTGGAAATAGCGTTAAAAGAATGTTCTTACGTCAACAAAACCATCAAATAAAGCCTAAACAACCAATTATCATTGATTACATTCTGCACTCAACCAGAGACCTTTAAAGAAAGCCCGGGAATGTGATTTATCAGTGTGACAATTCTACATGTAACAAGTCTGTGTCAACCATACAGTGGTTCCTGGACAACACTATGACGATAAAGAAAAGGATAGGTCTGAAGGCATTGATCACCTAGGTGTGGACAAAATAGCACAACTCCTTACGTATCTCTTCACCTTGGTTGTGTTGTTGTGATTTTCATAGGTCATAAGCTGGTTATCTGTTTGGGGATTTTTTACCTTTTTTATTGTTCCAGGCATATATAACTTATGGTAATTTATTATTTATTTCTCCTTACTTCAGGTTATATTCATATTTCTGTGCATTTATATATATATATATATATATATATAAATTTATTGGAGGAAATTTAGGCACGACTGAGCTTTCAAACCGTAGCTTGTATCTGAAAGCTCAGAAATAAGCCCTCTAAAACTCAGTCGTGCATAATTTTTCCTTCAACATGTTTCTCTAAGCTACAAATATTACGCAAGATATATATATATATATATATATATATATATATATATATATATATATATATATATATATATAGATATAGCAGCAGGAATATGAAGACATATGCGATGGTTTTAAACATTTAAATTTCCGGACGTTTCGGTCATTAACGATGACCATCATCAGCGACTTCTAAATACAAAGAATCATTTGTATAAGAATTATTAAACACAGCAATAAAAACATTACAGGAGTCAGAAATGATAACCGAAAGCAAAAAGTTAAAATGAAATATATAATCCTAAACCGTTGAAAGCAAATTGGTGAAAATCTATTAATAAGAAATTGATGTAATATCGTAAAAAATAACTAAATTAAATAATAATTCCATGAGTTTAAAATATGCATAATAAACATGAATTAAATTCCTATCGAAATACAAAAATTGTAAACTATAGCAATAAAGTCTAAAGCAAGGCATGAAGAAATCGATTAAATGATCTCATAAGCAGCAAATATGAATAATAAACATGAATCAAGCGGAATACAAAAAATTCACAATAAACCACAGCAAGAGAGAATTATAAGGGCAGGGCGAACAATCGAAAATAAGTTAGATCAGGGGGTATGTAATCGAAGCGGATATTAATAAATGGAGCGAAGCAGATAATTTAATTAAGTTAAATTTTAAGTGATTGAACATTAAATAATACGAGTAGACTAAGGCACAAGAGTTTAAATAGTAAATAATCAATAATGAGGTGTCAAATGGACGACTAAAACATTAAATTAAGGAAAAGTCAATAATAAACCAGATCGTTTAGATATTAATGGGACAAACTAAAATAGAAATAAAAATTTATCTGCACGAGTACTAACCTTATAACGGTGAAGCTGGAAGTAACAACTGATATTACGGACAGAATTAGGCAAAAAGAAAACTATTAAGGGGAATGTAGTTAGTTGAAACATTTGTATATATAGTGAATAATTTAAGGGATGATGAGTAATCATTGAGTTCTGGGTTTATTTGTTTGATTATTTACTATTTTAGCTTTCGTGCCTTAGTCTACTCATATTATTTAATGTTCAATCACTTAAAATTTAACTTCAAGCCAGGCATAAAAGACGCAGCTGACGAATCATCACCACTTTCACGAGAGTTAATCGCCCTAGAATGTTACCATTTAGTAACTATTGACGTGGAAAGTAGAGCAAGAAGGTTACCTTTGTTGCCTCGTTTGTCTCATAAGGGCAGCTACGGTCTGATTTGAGATACCTCCTGTTTCCGTGGCTCTCAAAAGAGACAGAAGCAAGCGTGGAAGGGTTGATTGGAGATACCTCCTGTTCCTGTCCTGCTTGTAAAGAGGGCATTGGTCTGTTCTCCCCCTTTTCACCCGTGGCGCTGATGGGTGAACAAGAGTGACGCCACGATGCAAGGGTCGGCGTCTATAGACACCTCGCCAATGTCTGCGAAGCGGACGTGGAATGGGTTTAGTCCACCCTCACCGACCGAGACTTCCATGCCGAAGAGAACCGCCCGAACACTGGAGCCGGAGTTCTCACAGGCAGAGGAGGTCCCCAGCGATGAAAGCGGTCGCCTCGTCATCGACGAGAGCCCCCAGACCGAGGAGGCCCAGCAGGAGAATGAGGCAGGTTGGGTAACAGTTTCTCATTCCCGTCGAGGACCTCGGCACAAGTTCGAACTGTTGCACAAGGGGAACACTACCAGTGCCTACCAGGTTGTGACGGAGCTGGAGAGAGCACACACTGGTCTGCGGATAATCATTCGCCCCACTATCAACAGCGAATACGTCCTCACCCCGAAGGACGATGCGTCGGAGGCCTCCTGCGCCGCATTGCCGAGGAGGGGGATCGAGTGATCCTGCTCGACCCAAGAGTGAAGAGGCACAAGGTGGTGCTTGAACGCTATCCGACCACTCTCCCACTCTAGGCTGTTGAGGCACCCCCCCACGTGCTCTCAGCAACACGGCTCATCGCACAAAGAGACAAGGTCCCAACCAGGCAGATCCTTGTAGTGTACGAGGGGCCAGCGCCACCCAAGTCGGACCTGGGCAGCTGGGGCCGCTACGCCCTGCCCCCCTACCAGGGTGAGCCTGTGAGATGCTACAAGTGCCAGTGCTTCGGGCATCTACAGGCCATGTGCCAAAACCTCGTCAAGTGCGGAGTGTGCAGCCAAGCGCACCCGACGGAGAAGTGTATCGGTCGCCTCAAGGCCAGCGAGACCACCACGGCACGGTGCCCCAACTGCACCAAGGGGCACCACGCTTGGAACACGAGGGCCCTGAGCGAAAGAGAAGCATGCCACAGGGTCATTGGTGGCAGCAACAGATGAAACCACGTGCCTCCCCCCAACTCAGCAAAAAAGAAAGCGTCGGTTCATTGCCGCGCCACCCCCAATCTGGGTTGCGTGGGTTAGCCATCAACCCGCGACTCTCGGCCTGCCCGGCACACGTCTGGGTGGCACACAGGAGGGGAAGCGGCAGAGGCAGGGGGAACCACGTGGGCCCCCCCGAGCAACAAAGCAACCGACGCCTTGTGCCAGTGCCACCACCAAACAGGCCGGCGTAGGCTTCCCACCCACCCCTTACCCCTCAACAGCCTGGCACAAACCAGGTCGAGACAGGAGGAGAGGACAGGCAGGGAGCAAGAGAGGGTACCAGTAGCAGCACAACCAGTTACTTCGCCCACACCTCCACCCAGCCACCCACCTCCTCTGTCCCCAAGCCACAGAGGAGGGGGGGACACAGGCGCCGGGCTTACCGCGCCCGCCCAGACGAGAAGCAGTCCACGGTGCTACCCAATGCCCAACCACCGACAGGGTCTCGACGTGGACCATCAGGTTATGGCAAGGGACTCAATGAGGAGAGCAGAGCCATCGTCGACGTCATCCTCGCGTGTGTCCTACAGCTGGTGAAGAACCTGCTCAACCGCCGGCAAGGCACCGCAGCCCCCACCAAACAGGACCTCGACGCACTCATCCGCAAAGAGGTGTTAACCACCGTCACAGAGGATGCCCTCCAGCTCTCACAATCATCTACTTCGCCAAGAGGTCCCACCCAACACCCTCTGCACCCACCGCACGCCCACAACCAAGATGGAGGCGCGGATTAATAGCCCAGCTCACGCGCCGGCCCCCACGCTAAGGGTGCTGCAGTGGAATGTGCAGGGCCTCCGCCCCAAGAAACATCAGCTGCTGCAAGCCATCTTCCAAGAAGACCTAGACCTGGTTCTCCTACAGGAAACGCTCACGCCCGCCGGCTTTGAATGGCGAGTTGCAGGATACACCTTCCACTCACTTCCAGCTGGTGACGGAAATGGGCGTGGCTGTGCAGCCCTCATACAGAACACCATCCCGCACAAGAGGATCGCCGCACCCGTGTACTGTGGTGAAGGCGTGGAGGTCCTGGCACTGGAGCTACAGCTGGGGCCGCTCAATCTCACTGTATACAATATATACAGAAGCCAGCGGTACCCGCTGGAGTTTGGGGAGCTGCTCTCCTTTGCATCCCACTCCAGCCTCCTTGTAGCGGGCGACTTCAACGCCCACCACCCCGTGCTGCACTCTGTGTCACCCACTAACGTGACTGGGCGCCACTTGGCCGACCTGCTCGAAGAAGTCTCTGCCGTTCGACTACTGAACACAGGGGAGGCCACGCACGTCCATGGGGGGCGGCTCGACCTCACGCTGGTGTCGGGCGACCTACAGCCCGGCTTCACCTGGCAGGTCTACCCTACCCTCACCAGCGACCATTATGGGACCCTCACCACACTCACTGTGGCCCCACCAGCTCCTCCTCTCCCGCCACCCCAGTGGAACGTCAGGAGGGCGGATTGGGCAAAGTTCCATGCCGACCTGGAGTAATAATGGTCCACGTATGTGCCTCCAGCGAACCTGCACCTGCAGGAGAGGGACCTTACGGCAGCTATAGAGAGTGCAGCATACGCGGCCATGCCGAGGACAGCCTCTAATCGCCCCTGGCGCCCGGACTGGTGGTTTTCTAACGAGGAAGTCCGGGAGCACAATCACCGCGTCAACGTCCACAGGAGGCTGTACGAGAAGCGCTCAACCGCCATCAACCTGCTGCTCCTGCAGTACGTGGTAGCCCGCACGCGACAGGTGTCCCTGAGCGCCAGGGAGGCAAAGTGGATGGAGTGGTACGCCTCTTTCAGCCAACACACTTCCCTCGGCCAGCTTTGGGGGAACTTCAGGAAGGCCACAGGTGCGTCCCCGACCCACCCAGCTGCCCACCCATGCCCACAGCAAGCGGCAGATCGGCTAGCGAACTGCTTTACAGCGAGGGGTTCCAGCGAGCAGCTCCCTCACCACACCCACTACCTCCAGCAGCAGCTATGCCCACAGCGCGACGAAGAGGTCAGGGAGGCGCGGAGCCGGCCGCATGCGACGAACCAGCCTTTCACGCTGGAGTAGCTGGCCAGGGCGAAGCGTGGGCGTGACACAGCGGCGGGAGACGACGGAGTGCGGTACTCCAGGCTGGCGCACGCTGGGCCCGCCGGGGACCCTGAGCTGCTAGCTCTTCTGAACGCGTCGTGGTTGGCAGGCCATCTGCCACCCTCCTGGAAGGACGCCGATATCCAGCCCATCCCAAAGCCGAAAGTTTACACCACCTTCATGCCAATCTCCCTCCTGAGCTGCACCGAAACAACAGCAGAGAAGATGGTGCTGAGTCGCCTACAGTGAAACGTGGGAAACCTTCACCACCACGTGTTCGGCTACACCTGGGGGGTGAGCACGGCGGACTGCCTCATCACCTTTCTGGCTCACGCCAACAACCAGCCCACTAACGTAGTCTTCCTTGACCTCTAGAAGGCTTTCGACTTGGCTAGCCCCCGCGCCATACTAGCCGCCCTTGTGAGGAAGGGCATTCGATGGAGACTGCTGGGCTGTCTCCAGGACAACCTTCACCAGCGCTGTGCCCGTCTGAAGTTTAAGGGTTACAACTCTCCCTACTTCACCTTCGAGAACGGGACATCCCATGGCGGCATCCTCAGCCCGTTCCTTTTCAACGTGCTGATGGAACAGTTGGTCGCCCTTCCCTATCGGGAATGAACCATCCTTCTCAGCTACGGCGACGACCTGGCATTCGTCGTCACCGGGCGCGGCGACAAGCTCGCGCGGGTCCAAGAAGCGCTGCACCTCATCACTGCCAAGTGCGAAGAGCTGGGGCTCAAGATCTCAGCAGAGAAGTCCCAGGCCATCGCTATCAAGACTCCTGGACCGACTCCTACCAGTACCTAGGAGTGTGGGTGGACAGGCGGCTGTCCTTCACGCAGCATGTCACGCACCTGAGGGAGCGGACGCAGGCTCATCTGAATGTGATGAGGTCCATGACGCAGCCGAGAGCTGGTGCAACCTTCCCCGTCCTCCGCCTCTACTACCTCCAGGCAGTGCGCTCCCTAGTGGACTACAGTGCACCGGTCCTTCTAGCGCTACTTCGGCAGCAGCAACAGCGCCTGGAGGTGATACAAAACACCGCTAAAAGGGCCATGTTGGGGGCACCCAGGTGGTGCAGTGCATATGTCATGCAGAGTGAGGCCAACCTGGTGCCCCTCACCGCCAGGGTGGATTGCATTGTGGCCTGTCGGGTGGCCAGAGTGCTCCTGCGTGACGTGGAGGGTGTTGCGGAGAGGAGACTTCGAATAGCCGTGGCGCAGGGCATCGAGTGCCTGCGTAAAAACAGGTGGCTCGTAAACGTCAGCCTAGCAACCAACTCCCTCAACCAGGCAGGGAACTGGCTGTGGCGCGAACCTGACATTCCCCTATCCCGCCTACGTTCCACCACCACCATGGGACCACCCCACTATCCATTTCACCGCCAGAAAGCTGCCGCCAGCAAAGCGAACTGCCTCACCGAGGAGATGCGCTAGCACGCCCTCATGGCCATGTCTGAGGTCACGGTGCCAGGCAGCGCAGTGTACTTCACCGACGGCTCCGTCTACCCCGACAGCGGGAGGGATGGCGCTCTCTTGGTCACGAGCGGCTTGACGCAGGCGTGGAGGACATCGGATCACTGATCCACCCTCCAGACGGAGCTGGTAGCAATCCTGCACGCCCTCCAGCACGCTCTGCTCCGCCGGGAGGCAACTGTGCTGATACACACGGACTCTCGGTCGCACTGCAGGTGCTGCAGCACGCCCACGCCCACAACTACACCCGGAACAACATCCACTTTACCACCAGCATCCTGTGCAGCCTGCAGGACCTGGCAGCTCAGGGCAGGCGTGTCCGGCTCCACTGGATTCTCAGCCACGTTGGCGTGCGCGGCACGATGCTGCCGACAAGGCTGCCAAGGGAGTCGCCCACGGCCCCACTATCACCTGGACCGTGCGCCCCAGCCTGCAGCAGCTCAAGGTGCAGGCTAAATGCAGAGCCACCCACAACGCCCACCAGCAGCGGCAAGAATTAGAAGCAATCAAGAGGCAAGCTGCGTGGTATGCTGCAGCCACAGCCCATCGCCCACTGAACTCATCCTTCCAGCAGTCCAGAGCGAACGGCGTGCTGCTACAGCGTGTGAGGCTGGGCTACTCCACGCGGGAAGAGCTGCGCACCGACTTTGTGGCAGAGAGGTGCAAACACTGCGGCAGCCGCTCCCAGCGCCCACTGGTGCACTACCTCCTCTCCTGTCCAGACACCACCCGCCTCAGGCCATGGCGAGCGCCAGCCCCTCCCCCTGTAAGAGGCACCCTACTCAGGGCGCGAGAGAAAAGAGCCACCCAGGTGGTCCGCCACACCCCAACAAACGAGCTGCTGGAGGTGCTGAGAACAGCACCCCCTCTGTGTTGATCGCGGCCCGCGCCCAGCCGGGCGACGTGTAATGAAGGCCTGCCCCACCCACTTGCAGCTGATAAGACAGGCGAGGGACGCTCCACCACGTCTTACTGCACGGCAACACTGACGGGCTCCCCGCTTTGTGTAATGTGTACACTTATACTACATGTATTTATATTTTTGCATCATACTATTACTGTATTTGTATTGGAGAAATATTTTTTTTGTATTATGATTATGTATACATGTACGCTATTGCACAATAAACCTATACAATCAAACAAATTTAACTTACTTCGCTCCATTTATTAATATCCGTTCCGATTACATACCCCCTGATCTAACTTATTTTCGATTGTTCTCCCGGCCCTTATAATTCCCTCTTGCTTTGGTTTATAGTGATTTTTTTGTATTCCGCTTGATTCATGTTTAATATTCATATTTGCTGCTTATGGGATTATTTAATCTTCTTTTTTTTCCTCAGTCTTATTAATCGATTTCTTCATGCCTTGCTTTCGACTTTATTGCTATAGTTTACATTTTTTTTATTTCGATAGGAATTAATTCCTGTTTATTATGCATATTTTCAACTCATGGGATTATTATTTAATTTAGTTATTTTTTACGATATTACATCAATTTTTATTAATAGATTTTCACCAATTTGCTTTCAACGGTTTAGGATTATATATTTCATTTTAACTTCTTGCTTTCGGTTATCATTTTTGACTCCTGTAATGTTTTTATTGCTGTGTTTAGTTATTCTTATAAAAATAATTCTTTGTACATAGAATTCGCTGATGATGGTCATCGTTAATGACCGAAACGTCCCGAAAATTAAATGTTCAAAACCATCGCATATGTCTTCATATATATATATATATATATATATATATATATATATATATATATATATATATATATATATATATATATATATATATATATATATATATATATATCTATATTTATATATATATATATATATATATATATATATATATATATATATATATATATATATTTATTAATGTAGTTGGGTAGCATTCTTTCCTGAATGCAAATTTTGTTGAAGACCATTGTGTATTTCGCCTTAATTAATTTCCTTTGACAACTTTCTCTTTTTCTAACTATTTTTTTTATTCCATATTATAGAATGTGGATCACTTATCCTGTATTCATCTCTTTTTAAAATTAATGTGTTTGGTAAAAAACAAACTAAGATCTTATTCGATCATCTTCGGAGCGTTTTGATATGATCTTTCCTCCTTTACCGATGTAATGACTGGAGTGAGGATCTCACACAATAGAAGAAAAACATTTTTAAGGCGTATTTATTCCACCTAGGTTGAGCATAAAATTCCACTCTCGGGACTGGCCCATTTACTCTAACGTTAACTTTGAGATCCTCACTCCACTCCTTACATCGGTAAAGGAGGCAAGAACATATCAAATCGCTCCAAAGATGATCGAAAGCTCAGCAATTTAGTTTGTTTTTTTATCAAACACATTCATTTAAAAATAGATGAATACAAGACAAGTGATCCACCATCTACAAGATGGAATAAAAAGATAGAAGAGAAAGTTGGCAAAGGGAATTAATTAAGGCGAAATACACAATGGTCTTCAACAAAATTTGCTTATATATATATATATATGTGTGTGTGTGTGTGTGTTTGAATTTGGGCACTATATTTTCATTATGGAATGTTTTATTAAAAGCGACTGCTAGTTTTGAATTAATAATTCTTCTTTCACTCTTCTCGATTTGTCTTATATTCGCCTTTTCTTCATTGTTTAACTTGTGGATAAGCGTCTTGAAGTTCGTCGGAGACTGATTTTTGTTATTTTGCCAATGAAACAAAAATCAATACAAAACCAAACGGATCAAATGAGAAACAGACGAGTATGTACCTTGAATCATTTAAACCGTTTGGTTTTTTATTGATTTTTGTTTCGTTGTTTTCTAAGATTTTATTAGCCAGTTTTTTATTTGTGTTTTTTATGCAATTTTAATTCACAGCTTTCCTTAAATCGTTGTATTTTACTCCCCTGTTATTATAATTATAATTTGTAGTAAACACCTAATCCTATTTTGTATATTTGTATATCTTAATCTATTTTCTAGAGCCAGAAGATGACCGAAAGGTCTAAACTTTGCACAAATCAATCTTAATAAAGATATTTTGATGTTTGATTTAAGTCTCCTCCTCGCCATTGGTTTCTTATTGAAAATTATATATATATATATATATATATATATATATATATATATATATATATATATATATATATATATATATATATAAACTGTGTATGATAAAGAAGTTCACAGTGATATCATGAAACGGGTATCGTTCAGGCAATTAGGCCAACCATTTATAGGTGAAAGCGCATGAAAATACATTTACTTTTTCATCTACGCAATTCGCATAACGTGAATAAAGGTATGTAAAAATTGCCGTCGTTTCTTGGAAAAATTATTTTCATTCCTTTGCAGTCTATCAACTTTGTAATGACTGGACTTTATTTGGTCATAGTGTGTCATTATGATAAAGTATTTTAATTGCAAATTTGATTATCTACAGATAAAAAAATGGGTTTTTTTAGAGGCATCACATCCGATAAGATTTCAATGCAATCATATAGGAAAGCTTTGAGCACATCTCATCAGCAAAGCTGTTGGTTTACTGTAAAGCGATACGCGACCGCATATCGCAGGTGTAGTAGAAGATAAAATGAATAGAAATGGGTTGCAGCTACTGCATCATAAGTCATACTCTCGTGACAATTCCACTTTGGTTAAAATTATCTCTACAATTATCTCCATAGATTATCAGATTCGTATTAAATGTTTTTTTAATAACAGAGACTTTAAAATTTTTGTTTCTTCAATTCTAAAGATTGTTATTCAAGATTATCAGGTGACGTATATCTAACCCAAAAATGTCCGGTTAACTGGATACAAAGTAGTTTTTAGAATAAATTATATTGTTTTTCTGTGCTTTTATTTATCCAACTATATTGAAAAAATTCCTGAATTTTCTTTGACAACTAGAGTTCAAATTAAAAAGAGAAAAAAATGTATAAGATGAATGATATTTTATCTCTCCCAGCACTCCTTTTCCGTGCATTTAGCGGAGAAATTGAAAATGCCGTCATTATTTTATTTGAAGAAATGTTCTTTTTAAACCCTTTTAATCGTTAGGCCGATCAAGAAGAAATTAATGACATTAAATTCTTGGTTAAAAAAGACATATGGATAATGCATTTTACATCTCCAA
This sequence comes from Ceratothoa steindachneri, assembly GCA_963969495.1. Classification (NCBI taxonomy): domain Eukaryota; kingdom Metazoa; phylum Arthropoda; class Malacostraca; order Isopoda; family Cymothoidae; genus Ceratothoa; species Ceratothoa steindachneri. The sequence goes on from OZ018331.1 coordinate 47,114,465, forward strand.
GCGATGCCGTTTTCGTTCCTACGAGGGGCAGTCAATAAGTTTTGCAATTCGGATATAAGGAAACGAGATATGAGGAAAAGTGTTTTATTATTTTTCACTATAACTACCCTCGACTTCAATGCACTTGTGCCACTTGTCCCTGAGGCTTCGAATTCCCGACAACCAGAAATCTCCCGACTGCTGTTCAATCTACTCCTGGACGGCAAGCTGGACATCTTTATCGTCCCCAAACCGGCATCCACGCACTGCAGCCTTGAGATGGCGGAATAAAAATTAGTCGCTAGGGGCCAGATCTGGACTGTAGGTGGGATGGTTAAGCTTCTCGAATCCGCACTCACGCAGGGCAGCTTGTGCAACTCTGGCCTTGTAGACAGGGGCATTGTCGTGAAGGAGCAGGACACCGCGTGTCAAATTGCCGCGTCGCTTCTGACGGATGCATTTCTTCAACCCAGCCAATTCCTTGGCGTAATATTGGCCTGTGCTAGTTCTTCCACGAGGGGCATAGTCCACCATCAACACTCCCACAGAATCACAGAAGATGGTGGCCATGATCTTCCAGGCTAAGGGTTGGGTCCGGAATTTGATGGGGGGTAGGAGAGCCCTTGTGCTTCCAGGCCATGCTCTCGAGCTTGGTCTCGGGATCCCATTGATGGACCCACGTTTCATCACCTGTAACTATGCATGCCTCAAATCCCGCCGGGTCTTGGTTGTACAGGAGCAGCAGCTACACTGAACTTTGAGGACGTTGAAGTCGATAATGGGCGTGATGTTTCTAGGTATCCAACGGTCAGAGACCTTGGTCAAGGCAAAATTGTCATGGATGATGTTGAGAACACTTACATGTGATATTCCAAGTTCTTACTCGATTCTTTCGACCTTTACCCATCGATTTTCGAGGTTCATCCTCTCCACATGGGCCACATTTTCCTCGTTGGTCACGTCTGACGGGCGTCCTGGACGGCGGTCATCTTCAAGGGACTCACGATCATGGCGAAACTCCCTATTCCAGCGAGTAGTGGTTGCATAGGAAGGGGCGGTGTCGGTGTACACAGCAACCATGCGTTCCTGGCTCTCTATTGCATTCTTGCCTCCCTTGGTCAAAAATTTGATCACTGCGCGGTGCTCAACCTTCTCCATTGTTGAAAAATATGTGACTGACGATCTGCGATCAGCTACTGCTTCTTAAATAGACGAGTCAGGAGCGTGCGGCTGCAGGTCATGACTTTTCGTAACTTGGCCTAACCCCTGCACAAACAGCCATCCCTCTTCCTCTGTTTTGCACTAGCGATTCACAAAACTTATTAACCGCCCCTGGTATAGCGGAGGCAACACACAATCATTGAAATTAATTTCCAGAGAGAGTGAGATTTACAAGTGTTGGGAGAGGAAATAAATTTAAACCTATTAATTCCAATTTGCCATTCTATAGAAATATATCCACTTTTTCCGGGAATTAACATTTATTTCAATGATAACGCCAATTTTAGAAATATAGAATTGAGTGGGAAAGCTAGGATAGGTATGTCTTGCAAGAACTAATAGAGTTAAAATAAGTTAAAGAAATAATGATATTTCGTGTCATCAATAAGTAAATAGGTTTTAATCCAGTTTCATTTGAACATGTTTATCAATGTGCTTTGAACTACAAATGTTGGCCGAGAATTACAAGGTTGAGACAATTTTTTAATTGAAAACCCTTCCCAATATATTTTAAGATGAGGCTATCATTTATATTTATGTACATTTAGGCGCTAGGTGTTTTGAGTGGGTTCAAATCATAAATACATTTTTATATTAGTGAAACAATTCATAATTATAAATACTTCTTTTAATTTTTCGCGCAAGCGCCAACGAGGGCAATTTCAATTTTTTAATTTTTTTCTTGATAAGCTCTGTAGCACAGTTTTCCCTTCCAGAATTAGCTTTGTTGGCCTCATATGTACTTTCTACAATACATCGATGAGATATATTTGCTTTTTAACTATGACACATTATCTAATCGACGTCCGACAGAGTCGATTTGCAAAAGTTTTCCCTTTTTCTGATTAAAATTAACCTGTAAATCAAATATCTCATTTAGGTAGTGCTGTATTTACCTTTGATCAAAGTAGTGTTTAGTTATAAGAACTAGTTTATTTTGTTCCGCGAGCTTTGCAATCTTACCAATCATTCTTGAATCTAAGTTGATTACTAAAATAACAAATAATACAGAACCTAAGTTTGAATCATGAGGTACACTCAAGTTGCTTCTAACCAAACAGACGATTCTCTTCTATTTGCATTCTCAACCTACCTATTATAAGCCATTTTTCGATCAAATGCGACAAATTACCTCTTATTCCCGCGCTATAAACTTTTCCAAAATTCTAGTATGAGTAACTGAAGCAAACGTCTTTTTAAAATCAAAGTGAATAATGTTATATGCTTTCTGACGATCATAATTTTGTCATAACTTGAAAAAAGTCTAAGAAATTCCCACTCTCATTTTGCTTCTTCGCTGCTGTGAAGTTTTATTTATTCTACAAGATTTAAATTAATTTAGTTATTTTAGTTTTCGTTGAAGCAAATAAAATAATATAACCATACCTAAATCTATTTTTGCAAGAGCGGCAGAAGATATTTCAGAAGAAAACGAAGATATGAGTAAACACTAAAGCTAAAACGCAAAGCTATGAAGGTTAGCTAAACTTGGATCCTCTTAGACTTTTACTTGTGCTCTATTGTCATTTAATCAGTCAAAGGTTTTCCAAAGTATTCACTTCTCCCGTCTACACAGTATATCATACCCACTGTCTCCTCTGTTCAGTAATACTGCTGATGGAGTAATAGTACTATATATATATGGGCATCATATCCACAAAAACTGAACTGACGTATGAGAAAAGTGTTCCTTAAAAGTGTAACCTCAACTAACAATAACCTAAACTAAACTAAGCCTAACATACCCTGACATAACCTAAAGTAACCATAACGTAACCTAACCTCACTTAAACACAAAGGGTTATACGATCTCAGGTTGCTGTCAAAAATAATACTATCTCACACCTCTGTATACGTTCAGAATTTTTATTCAAGATGCGATGGACGTATGGCGTAACTTACAGATAGATGAACAAAAGTGAAGTTATTTGCACTCTAAAAGAAGCATGGTCACAGTTATCGAACAGTTCCTGAAATCATTACAAATAAGGCAAAATAATTGACAATTGTAGCTAGTATGTGAGCATGTGAGGATGTTAAAATGGCGTAAGAATGGAATCTTAAAGATTTTCCTGGTCCATTTCCGTTGAATGGATATACAATCCATTGCCTGCGTATGATGAGAGTGATCTAGATATGATGCCCTTTTCAATATCTACCAAGTAGTCAGCAATAAGTTAAATTTGTGTGCATGTTATTTTATCTACCATTAACAGAAGCACTAGTCATTAATGGCCTAAATTATCCAACCACGACAGAAGAGTACGAAACACAGAAAGGACATTTGCTTGAGAGAAACACAATCTGTAATTTCCAAAACATTCAGCTAATATTAAATAGGAGGGATCTTGCCAATTAATCGAACGACTTAGCAAAATGATGTCAATTACTTAAGCCCCAAACTATTCCTTCAAACCTTATTTTACAAAGCCATTTCCTTTTAATCCATTGGACCAGTTTGGAATAACGGATAGTACCATTGTCAAATGATTTTTTAATGAGGTAGCTCCAATAATGTGTTCACCTACTAGGTGAAATTAATAATTTGAGTCGAGAATTATCACTTCTTTTGGAGAAGGTCAAGAAGGTCTTTACATCCATGTCCTAGGTCCATAATTAATCCCAAGGTCATATCTCGTCACCAATATCATACCGGCCTCATCATCATGGACGTTAATGTCTTCGTTGATACCATTTCCGCTTCTCGAATATATCTTACTGGTGAATATGACCTTGTTCTTTTTACAGAAAGTAGGTCGCTTCCGACGCCTTGTCTTGTGTTAAGAGCGGCTACGAAAAAACACTGATATTTAATAGTTGAGAAATTCTCAAATTCCGGTTTTCCGATTGACTGCCTGACAGAATTGAAGATTATACCAGCCAAACTTTAGAGGAAACCTCGTCACCGAATTTTCTTCAATTGCAAGTCGCAATCAGGTTGTTAATCGCAACAGAGGGCACCAAGTGTCTAAGTTTGGATGAGAGAGTGAATAATTGTTACATATATATAGGTAATATAAAATAAGTATGAAAAATACTGAGAGTGGCTGAATGCTCAAATGAAGAGATTCAGAGTTGAGCTTACTGTAATGTATGGAAAAATGAAGTGGAAGTTGGAGCAACAAGTTAACCTACTATTTTTTTTATATACCACATCAGCGAAGATAATAATGTACAAAATAATGTTTGGAGTAACATCCCTTAGTAAAAATAAGGAAATATCTAATTTAGCATTGGCACTAATAAATAGAATTATAATTATTCCTTTGGTTTTAAATTTTCTAAAAGTTGTTTTTTTAATTAATGGTTAAAATCAAGCAATGGCTTCGCCACTCAACCCCTACGGGGGAGTTTGCGCTTCGCTAATAAGATTAAAATTTAGAATCTAAAAAAAACAGCTATGATTAAATTTTTATAAATTTTCTGAACTTCACCATTTTGTTTTGGGGTATTAGAAAAGAATTATTAGAAATAACTTCGATAAAAAACATAAGTCATAACCAAACTAAGATAAATTTATTATTCAAATACTCTAAAATTCCCGATTAAATTATAGAGTGAGTGATGATGATGATGATGATGATGATGATGATGATGAAGATGATAATTAATTAGTGGAATTATTACAGATTTTAACAGGGCAAAGTTTGAATTAATTTCATCTCACTAATACTTCCATTGTTTCTTTACTCTTAATTTTAAGAAATTGATAAAAAAATATTTCTTAATGCTCATCGTATAATTGATGCATGATATACGTAATTTAATTGTACCCTTAAGTTAATGATTTTATTTTAAAGAGGTGACGTTGATGTTGGTAAAGAAATTAGAACGCGAGCAATTTGATTTTGAAGTAATTTTCTTGAAAACATAGGGTGAACAGCTCTTCAATTTTTCCAGGACTTTCTTAATATTTATCTATTAAGATGCTGTAATGCGCGTACTTTTTCCTATGATTTCATTACTTATATGAGATTGGCCTAGATAGTATTAAATTACTTTTTGGTTGCTCTTCTACTTGTCACTTTTAACAGTAATTTGGGTCCATAAAATTCCAACTCGAGCAGGAAAAAGGGGTTTGAATTGTCCCACATCTCATTGCTTTGAAGTGTAGTCATATTTTTATGTAACTCTGACTCACTACGTATCTCGCATCAGACTCACTGGATGCTTTTTTATCCGAAGTAATAAAATGAAAGATATGATTCACAACATCATCTTCTTCGTCTATTTAACCATCTAAAGCAAAGCTGTAGACGTAATATATTTAGACTTTAAAAAGGCGTTCGACACCGTCCCCCACCAAAGGTTATTAATGAAAGTTAAAGCGATTGGGGTGACTGGTAAGATTTTAAACTGGATTAGAAATTGGCTGAAAGATCGCTCGCAGCGGGTAGTAATAAATGCGGAATGTTCAGATTGGGCCAGCGTTAGTAGTGGGGTACCGCAGGGCTCTGTTTTAGGCCCTTTATTGTTTTTAATTTATATTAACGATTTAGATAAAGGCATACTTAATCGGATTTCGAAATTTGCGGACGACACGAAGCTGGGCAATCGTGCCTATGTAAGATCGGATGTCGATAAATTGCAGGGGGACCTAAACTCGATTGCCAATTGGGCGGACAAGTGGCAAATGGAATTTAATTTAAGCAAATGCAAGGTAATGCACTTGGGTTGCCATAATTTAAGAGTAGAATATACCATGAAAGGCCAAGTCCTCGACGCGGTTAAATTAGAAAAAGACTTGGGAGTATTAGTCTCAGACGATTTTAAATTCTCGAAGCAATGCGCGGATGCGTGTAAAAAAGCAAATCGCGTTTTGGGTTATATCGCGCGTAATTTCACCTTCAAATCTAAGGATGTAATTTTACCTTTATATAAATCCCTTGTGCGGCCACTTCTCGAATACGCTGTTCAATTTTGGGCTCCATATTTAATGAAAGATATCGCGCAATTAGAAAGAGTGCAGCGTAGGGCTACGAAATTAATTCCAGAGCTGAGGAATAGATCATACGAGGAAAGGCTCAGGGGTTTAGATTTGCCATCGCTAGAACGCAGAAGATTACGTGGCCAGCTAATAGAAGTATTTAAAATACTAAAGGGTATCTCAAACGTTGACTTTCGCAATCTGTTCGAACTGGATCATAGGGGAAATACTCGTCAGCACGGGTTAAAATTAGTGAACAAGCGTTTTAACACTAGTATAGCCCAAAACTATTTTACATTTAAAGTTACTCAAAATTGGAATCGGCTGCCTACCCACGTAGTAGATAGCACTTCGGTTAATATGTTCAAAAATCGTCTCGACGTGCATTTGAATAGTTTAAATATAACGTAGTTGAGCACTGTTAATTTAAACGTACTTGCAGAGAGAGAGTTTGGAGCGGAGGTTTGAGGATATGCAATTATGATGACTAAAAATGATGCCGGCGATTCTCTGCATGTGTAGCTTAGATGTCCCATTTCTTTTCCGCCTATCCTATAAGTAGTCTCTATCCCTAAATTAGCTTTTCACCACTAGCAGTCGAGTGGCTGCGGAAGATGAGAAGAAAAACTTTCTATCTCCCCCGACCCCTAGTTTGATTAGTTAAAATTGCACGATAATGTACACATGTAGATAAGTGTGTACAGTAGATAGTATTAAAATTAAAAAAAAAAAATAGCATGTTAGAGATACACTCGTAGATAAGGGTGTATCGTAGTTTTTGATTTAGTGTAGCGGACTAGCCTCGAGCGGACCTTAGGGTCTTTGCTGGTCCTAGATTCTGTAGTTCTGTAGTTAAATCAATTTCTAGATAATAAAAAAACATTTTTTAGAGCTCAACATTTCTCATTTCCATAAAGTTATATCTTTCTATGCTATCGAGAAATACGTTAATATATATGTATATATCCATATAATTTGGGCTTAACAGTTTAAATTGCAAACTTTATATAAATATTTGAAAACCTCTAAAAACACTATAATTCGTGACTCTTATTGATCAATATCAATTAAGAATGGACAATAAGTAAATTTAGAGTTTGTCGTGGTATTGTAAGGACGGAATGGTGGTACGTAGGTTGATCACGTACTTCAATAACTCCTCTATTACGTTATCTCTAAGAGTGCTATATTATTTTACCTTATTTAATCTTTGAGGATTTCTAGTGCCATGTGCAGCATTTCAAGGATTGAATTAAATACTTCTAACCAAAATATATCTTTACATAAAACATAAAAAAGTGAAATCTTAAAAACAAAACATACATATATATGAATAAACGAATCTATGTTAGAATTAGTAATTGAAACCAATGGAATATAAAGTAATGGTTGACCCCTAAGTTCACTTTAATATTGTACGCTAATTGCCCCCTAAGAATAATTGAATTTATTTACCTTTAAAAAAAAAACACACGTGAATCAGGCTGAAGAATGACCATGGCCTTGGATTTTATGTAGACGGGAAATGATTTGGGGTTAGGCACGTGGGCGTGCTCGCAGACGCTCAGCCCTCTCCCTGACGAGGAGGTAGACTAGGAGAAACAGGTGATTTCGGTGAGCGTGACGGATGGCGTTAAGCACGTTGTCTTGGTCAGATGATTTAAACAATGGGACCGTGAAGGTATGCTTTTTCCAATCTTAGGGTTAATCTTGAGATGCTTAGCACTGACGGGTGATGAGCAAAAGTGAATCCCTTGGCGAATAAGGGAGGGAGTTCACTTTTGGTACTCCTCAATGGTGAGGACTATCCCTGAATTTTGTTTCAAACTGAGATAAGGGGTTTCTCTGACGAGAAATTCATGTGAGTGATCCTCAATACAAAAGAAGCTAATTTTTCGGTGTGACCACCAGGAACTAGCGAAGAATAAACTTCTTTTCTTTTTCGTTCGTTGAGTGCCGTGCTGACGCCAGACTTCGTCGAGTCGATCTGTAATTCGATCTTCTTGTTCTACTCCATTTATCCGCATATATACTTCGCCGACCAACTGGGGGTAGATGAAGGGCAGGGGGGCGCGGGATTATGAATTAAGCCTCGCTCCTCTAACGACGCTTCTCCGAGTATCTTTCCCTTAGGCCTAAAGGTATCTTCTGGCTTTTGGTCGCAGTTCCTATAATTACGCAATACTCAATCCCAAATCTTAGGGGAAATAGTGCCTGTTTAAACATTGTTATTGTACCTGGTCTCCTCCCCTTCGTATTGTTATACTCGCTGGAACAGAAATCTGTTGATTCGTACTTCTCGTGGGTTGAAGAGGCGTTGTGGTGGCCAGCGAGTCGAGAGGAGAGGGGATGGGGGTAATGAATCGGGTTATACCTCCTAGCGTAAGGACGTTGTTGTATTATGGTGGGTATCGATTTCCCTACATTCCTCCTTTCGAAGAGGTTAATAGCGGGGGGGGGGGGAAATCCAGTGAAAAAACAAACAAACAAACATAAGCGATAAAAGCAAACTCACATGTTTTTGAACATAATACTGCTTCTTACCGTTAGCTGGGTCAACTATTCTATTTACTTAAGCGTCTTTGATTTCAGGTGCACACGAGCACATGTACAAAGGCCGGTGATCGACATAGGTCTAGTGATCCTACCAAATACGTTTAACAACACCCAATTTAAGAGTAAGCCCCGCCCAAAAACAAATCATTGATTACACAAAGAAAAAAAATGAGCCTGGTTCTTAAGTTGTTATCTAGAACACTATTTCCTTACACTTCTAAACCTTCAGACTTTAAACATATACACAAAACACAAACAGCAAAAAAAGCATGGTTTTGAGATTAACGGGAGATAAAATAACCGTTGATGGGGTTTGGGCTCAGGTTATACATAGGCTATATCTGATCGGCACCTTTTATATAATTAATATTAAAGTGGTGAGTGATGACTGTCGTAGAATAGACTCTCGACGATATACCATATATAACTATTCGTTGAGGGAATGATTCTAATATATTTCGAGTGCATGGCAACCTGGTTGACCGAGGTTATTTATCTTCAATATGCTTAAGAAGTGACCCTCGGCTCAAGGATAATAATATGGCTATCATTAATAAAATAGAGTTTTATTAATTAAACTATCAACAACACACAAAACGGAAAATGTTTGCATAAACGGAGAATGGAAAGGGTCGTGGGAACATCTGACTAATCCGAGGATTAAAATTGGGGAGATTCAAAAAGGTAAACAAATAAAAATTAAAGGGGGGGAAATGGTTCGCTAAACCATTTAAAGCACAGGGTTGGGTTGACGAAAGGTTAGATAATTAAAGGTAATCCTCAGCTTACGTAATTACAAGTTGTTAGGCAGAGGAAGGCGACGCGAAGGAATCTTTGGTCCGCTGGCGAGTTCCAGCCGAAGGGTTCTTCGGGGGGTTGTCCTTAGCGAAGGGAGAGGACTGTCTTCGAAGAGTGAGAGCAAAGTTGGACTTGGACATATGAGCGTTCTTTGGGACCGCGAATCGGGGATGTTCTAGATGAACAATGGAGGTTATCATTGAAACCAATCGTTCTCTTAAAGAACGTTAAAAAGGGGGAATTAAATTATCCTGACGTGATGTCTTGGGAATGAGAACCATTTCTTGACGAACGGGCTTGAAGAACAATGGCTGTTCTAACGTTGTTCTCTTTTTGAACAACAGGAGGAGTGAGAACCGTCTCTTGTCAACGGGCTCAAAAAACAATGGCTGTTCTAACGTTGTTCTCTTTCTGAACAACATAGGGGGGGCCTTGTGGACTTAGCGTCTTGAAGGCTTGAACCTTTGCACTCAAGGGATATTGTCCCTGTTCTGGACAATAATGGTGGATCTCGAGGTAAAGGGCCCCTGGTGCACAAGGTGAGACCGGATCGGCGTGATGTCTCGCGAAGATAATCTAGATCTGATCTGATCTGATTCAATTTGAAAAGTTTTCATATAAATAGTCGAAGCCATCCCCTTGGCGTAGGGGATAATGGAGTGGGGGCTTCGGGGGAATACCCCAGCCGTGCCTGAGAACATACCTTATCTGCCCATAAGCCTAACTTAATCTGGCGAGATCGATGTATGGGGCAAAACGGGAAAGGGAGGGGGGTATGAACCTCCTTGGTTAAATATTGACTCAGGTGGCGATAGCACGCCTTGCTTTCTTATCGCAGATGCACGTGGGTAGCCATATGTTCTAGCAAACATGTAATAGCGACTGAATTCAAGCGGCTTCAGACCGTTCTATCACCTCCCTCCATTCCGGGAGAAGTTGTCACTTCAAAAAAAGGAGAGAAGGGACAACGATAGAGCTCCGTTGTGGAGGACTCGATTTCTTGCAAGGACCGTACCTTCATGCACCTAGCTAGTATTACCTCAATACATATGATTATTTTGATCTTTTGATTATAGGGGAAACTAACCTTTAATACAAACTTAACCATAAAAGAGACATGGAACAATGAAATGATATAAAATTAGTACATATGGGACAAAATAATTTATACGTAATTTAATGGGTACAAATATATATACATACGAAAAAGAAAATAGACATTGAGCCACAAAATTCAGACATTAGATAATTAACTAATTATATTACAGGAGAATCGAATTTAAGTCGTACAAGACGGTATATACATACATGGAGATCCTAATCCTACGAATTACAATTAATCTACACTATTTGGTAACGCATTCCTACTGAGTGCGTCAGCGACCTGATTATCGGAACCTTTTATATAATTTATCTTAAATTGGTACTCTTGCAAGAGTAAACTCCAGCGCATAATTCGGCCGTTGGAGTGTCGTACATTCCGAATATAGGCCAACGGGTGGTGGTCAGTTTCTATCTGAAATTCTTTTTCTATCAAATACATTTTAAACTTGTCATTAACCCATATAATTGCTAGAGCTTCCTTCTTTATGGTGGCATACCTCTTTTCGCGGGGTAGTAACAGGCGACTAGCATATGCAACTGGATGACGCGTTGCGTCATCCTCATATTGTAGGAGTACACCTTAATGCTCTCGTTGCTCGCGTCAGTCTTATTCCCAAAGGATTTTTCCGGGTTGGGCAACTTCAAAATGGGGGTAGAAATGAGATTACTCTTGAGCTGATTAAAATGTAAAAACAGCGACATCATTCCAACGTAGACGATCAGGGGAATTCTTTTTTAAAAGGGAGCTGAGGGGCGCCGAAATTGCAGCAAAATTCGGGACAAATCACCGATAGTAAGAAGCTGATCCTAGGAATGATCTTAATTGCTTCTTAGTATACGGGAGAAGCATGTCGGCGATTGCCTTAATCTTGTCCTCTTGTGGACCTAACTGGCTTTGTCCTATTTTGAAACCCAAGTATTTTATGGTTTCGTGGGCAAAATGGCATTTGCTAGGGGCCAATGATGAGGCCATTTTTCGCGCAGTCTCTCGATGAGAGCTAATAGGGTGGTTAAATGGTGAATACATTCACAAATAGCGACGTAGACGTTATCGAAGTAAAAGGATACATTAGAAAGTCCATCTAACAACCTTCTCAGGAGACGGTTATAGTTACTACAAGCGGTCACGAGGCCAAAAGGAAGGCGATTAAATTGCATTAAGCCTTTCTCAGTTGCAAAGGCGGTATATGCTTTAACATCGGGCCGGAGGGGAATTTGGTAATACGCCTTGCACAAATCGAGTTTTGAGATAAACTTGGCGTTTTTAAAAAGGTGGAGGTTTTGGTCTACCAACGGGATGGGCTGGGCGACGAACACAGTTACCGAATTTAACTTCCGAAAGTCGATGCACATCCGATAAGAGCCATCAGGTTTGTTAACCATGACGATTGGGGAACAATAACTAGAGGTGGAAGGTTCTATTATGTCTACACTAATCAAATTATCGACTTCGGCGTTAAAAGCTTGGCGTAAATGAATCAGCATGGGATAGGGTTTTGATCGGACAAGTTCTAAGGTTGTTAATTTAATATCATGCTCGAAACTAGTAGCGGATCCAGGCTTCTCTGAAATAACGTCGTTGAACTGACATAATAGTTCTTGTAGCTGACTCTTTTGATGTGGTGTCAGCTGCGCGTCGATTTCCAGGTCAGAGGGTTCAAAAGACTCGCCTGGCAGGGAAGGAAGAGGGTGATCGGCATCAGGTTGGATGCACACTGTCTGTATGACATTAAGGGACTCCGCGGGGTAATCCTTTTCAAGTGCCGATGTTTCGTCCAGTGCTACGAACGTATCTCCATGGGCGCGTTGGTGGTACTTTTTTCCTTTGGGTCCACGGACAGTCTCCGTGTCCTTGTTTTAAGCCTTATCCCATAAGGGTGTTAGTACTTCACACTTCTTTTGTGCCGACCTAAAGTCCTGGTTAAGGATCTCCGAGAATTCGGACGGTATCGGGGTTCTGAGGGGGATGGACTCCTGGGCTTCCTTCTTAGCTTGGCCTCGAGTAAGGGCGGCCTGGGACACAGGGTCGGAGCTTACTTGAGGGCTCTGTCCTATAAGTACGGAACAAAATTGTATGGGTGCTGAAATGACTTCAGCCAAGCCATTATAATACTGACACTGCAGGTAACATCTAACGACGGGAATTGGTTTGCCACCCTCAAGGTAGTCATGTACCACCGCAAATTTTTCGTGGTTAGGGTCCACTGGGGGGAAGAGCTCATTGGACATGATGAAACACGTGCACCCTGTGTCCCTGACGAGAGTCGATACACGGCAGCCATTCACGCTGCTCTCCTCAAATTTCAAAGTTTTCGGTGAACTTTTATCAAAAATAAAATTTACCTGGTGGCCTGAAGGAGGGGGAGAAGTTGCTGTTTGGGTCTGCACCACCGGGGATCCAGGGTGGCATTAATCTGGTGAACTTGGTGGGCTGGTACGCTTTTAAGCCTAGAATTTTGGGGACAATTCCAGCTCATGTGGTTTTCTACACCGCAGGTGAAGCATATGATTGGTCACTTCGGGAAGAGTGATGGAGGAGAAATCTTAACGGGAGGTTCGGTGTCCCGTTGTTGGTTTTGAGGAAAGAAGTTTCGGGGTTTTACGGGGGTCGGAAACTTCGTCGGCTTTCCTGGGAAGGGGCGCAAATCCTTCCTTTTTTCCTGGTTTGGGGATTGGTGAAAAGTTCGATTCTTCCTTGGGTATAAATTATGGCTTGCGGCATAGATATCCACTTCTTTGGTACACTCTCTAAAGGTCTTGCACCAACGATCCTTGACGAACGCGCGGATCTCCGTCGGAAGAGACGCCAAAAATTGATCCTGCAACACGAAGTCTTTTAAGGACTCGTAGTTAGGATCAACCTTTGAGGATTCTAACCAAAATTTAAAATTCCTCTGATGAATGTATCCGAATTGACGGAACGTCTGTCCAGGTTTAATACGATCTCCTTGAAATTCTTGTCGGTAGAAATCGGGAGTCATATTATGCGCGGCCAATAACTCAGCTTTTAAGGTGATGTAGTCAATTGTACATACATTCAGATGGTAAAGATACGAAAATGTCATGCAATTTACAATTTAAAAGTGGAGGTAATCTTACTACACCTTCAGCCTCCAGATCCAGGTTATTGATCTCGAGGATCTTTTCAAAGTGGGCTAAAAATGCTCCGAAATTCTCTCCATCCCTGAAATTGGGGAGCTTAAGTTGGAGATTAGAGGGTTCTTCCAAACGTACACTGACTAATTGTATTTCGACTTTTACTTTAGCAATTTCAAGCTTATGGTGAAGCTCAGCTTGTCTTTTCCGTTCCTCTCTTTCTCTTTCTTCTCATTGGATTTTTCTTTCTCTTTCTTCCCGTTGAACTTCACTTTGCCTTTCTTCTCTTAACTTTTCTCTTTCCGTTCGTTGCTCCTCTTGAACGTACTCAATCAATTCTCTTCCGGAAAGTCCCAAGGATTCTCCTTTCGCTTTCAAGATTTCGAACTGAGTCATATTTGCACTTGGGGGCGCAATAGTCAACCAACTAAATTCCTTGCAATAAGAATTATGCCTTCTAGAGAATTGGCCTACCTAAATATGGGCATTGACCTATTCGTAATTTGGTTTCTCGATCTAGATAACCAATGACTAAAATCACACAAAAAAAACACAAACAAATTATTATAACAGTTCCTTGAGCTACTCCAGCTTCCTAAGTTTCAAAAAAAGGGGATAGTAATCGTTAAAACATAAGGGAACTACTATACTCTATTCTTATAACGAATAACACTATGCTTTACTCGACTGAGACCAGTGTTTGCAAAGATATAGCGTTAAACCTTACACACTTGATACCAAATTTAAGTAGTATATATATATATGTCGTAGAATAGACTTTCGATGATATACCATATATAACTATTCGTTGAGGGAATGATTTTAATATATTTCGAGTGCATTGTAATCTGGTTGACCGAGGTTATTTATCTTCAATATGCTTAAGAAGTGGAACTGGGCTCAAGGATAATAATATGGCTATCATTAATAAAATAGAGTTTTATTAATTAAACTATCAACAACACACAAAACGGGAAATGTTTGCATAAACGGAGAATGGGGATGGCTATTGAGTGTAGGGAATACTCGGTTTACATGGGTATACCGCGTCACTACTTCCTTATTCATCCATCGTCACCCAATTTGGCTGGGTTTTCATCGTATGTACTTTCTTAGCTCCAGGCCCGGATACAATGGCTTTGATTTCCACCTGATCCTTGCTCGATGCCCGTTCTTGTGCGAGCCTTCTTCCTTTTTCTTCTCTCTCTTCTCTTTCCGATTGTGCTAGTTATCTTTCCATCTGTATCCTTCTTTATTCTACTTCTTTCTTCATCTTTGTTCTTCTTTCTTTGGCTTCTCTTTCGCTTTCGCTTGTTCTCTTTCCATCTCTATTCTTCTTTCTTCCGGTTCATTTTCCGTCTGCCTTTATATTTTGTGGCTAGTCTTTTCATCTGTCTTCTTCTTTCTTAGGCCTCTCTTTCCATCTGTATTCTTCTTTCTTTTATATTTCTTTCCATCGGTGTTTTTATTTCTATAGCTTCTCTTTTCATCTGTATTCTTCTTTCTTTGGCCTCTCTTTTCAACTGTATTTTTTTTTCTTCTGCTTCTCTGTTCAACTGTATTATTCTTTCCTTTGCTATTCTTCCCCTCGATATTCTTCTTTCTTCTGCTTTTTTTTTCATCTGTATTCTTATTTTTCTGTGTCTATTTTCATCTGCCTTTTTCTTTCTTCTACTTCTATATCCCTTTGTCTTCTTCTTTATTCTCCTCCTCTTTCCAACTGTGTTTCTATTTCTTCTGTCTCTCTTTCCTCACTTTCAATCCTTTCTTCTTTCTGGACGTAGTCCATTAGCTCTTGGCCTACTAGTGTAAAAAGAATTCGGCCTAGGTGAAATCTGTCAAATGATTCCATTTTGTGTAGATCTGTCAAACTCTCACCGCTCTATGTAACAGGTACTTATGCAACCTCGAACAAGTAGCGCGCTGCCTAACTCACCCTTAACAAAACACTTTCTGCTAATTGGAATAACACTTCAAAAAAATAATTAATAACATTAACGGGCTAATCACCGACAATTAACCACAAATGTATAGACGAACCTGATCCTCTTATTATGCCTTACTTTTCCTCAAACGCTCGGTAGAAATTTATTTTTACTAATGGGAAAGCAAAAAAAACAACTATACTGAGTTCTTCCAATACCCATAAAACCTGACACCCAAAATTTCAAGATCAACAAATTGGGATCAATTTTCCACATCTTATTCCTTATGTTTTTGGATAAATGTGCCATTACAAATATTTGGAGCGCACACCACTCTACATTCCAGCATCTAGAGTCTCTTTGTTAATCCTCCTAATCGCTAAGGCATCCTTCTTATACGCAAATCAGAAATCCTGATATTCAGTCTCTCTTGAATTAACATTTCTCTAAACTTAACCTTATACAACGGCACTATTCATCCCTCATATACTCTTCTACTTTCAGATGCCTGAAAATACACCCAGCAGACTCATTCAATGACATAATCATCACGACTTTCAAAATGTCATCCACTATATTTCAAATTAATCCCTGTGGCTATCCAATTTTCAGAACTACCATACCAAAAACACTCTACTTACCTGCTTATCTCTTTCATGCCCCGATATACCACCTGCTCTAAACCCATGAGGCAAATGATATTTACATTTACATCCATTTCCAAACCCTTATTACACAATCCATCAAATTATTCTTGCCATCTAATTTTAACCACATTGCTCCCAAGTACCACATTATCCGTGTATTTGCCGTTCGAACTGATACTTTTCTCTCGATTACTCACCTTTCTCACTTCTTTCGAGTATCTTTTGTTAATTCAAAGACCAAAAAATAATTTGGAGCTTTGTCGAAATTGTATGCAGGGAAGTATCAAAAGGCGTTCAATAAAGTATTGCTATGGGAGATGCAATAAAAGATCCTCTAACTGGGTTTAAGCGAAAAGATTCTATGTTACTATGTCATGGAGAGGTCAGTTCGACCTAGTACTCGATCTAGAAAGCTGACATCACACAACCAAGCAACCCTAGTTCGCTGATAATATAAGTCAACTCATCGTCTGTGGACATCACACTGCATCTCTTCAAGTTCGAATGACCCGAGGGAAATAATAAAAATCAATCAATATGAATCCAAATGGAAGATCTGAACTGATTGCAACAAATTCAAGATTGTCCCATTAGAAAGAAGAAAAATTTGAAATGTGACAGTGGAGGATAAGCGTTATCCCTACACGAACGAGTCCAATTACTGGAGATAAAGATAATTTATATCAGGTAGAGGAAGCACGTCACAGAATGAATCCAAAGATCAAAATCGGTAGTCAGAACCTTCTTCACATTCAGAAGCTTCAGTAAAAAGTATACAAGGAAAATATATCTGGTGCTAGTCAGAGCAACTCTCATTTATCCCTCGGCGACTCCTTTCAGCTTTTCAGGAAGCGCGCGAAAGAAGTTGCAAAGAGTACAAAATAAATGCATGTACGTACACCAGTACACGCATGAGGGATAGGAGGAAAAAGAAGATCTTCATACTCGGTGAATAACAGGCCGCTAAACCTAATTCAAATGGAAAAAGCGCTAGATATGAAAGAAAAAATAACGTTAAATAGTACCGAAGAAATCAGAGCACTCATAGACGAGAACCAACGAGGTCCATGTTACACAAAATTTCCAAGCACATCAGCAAGCTTTGAAACACACTTTTCACATTTTTTGCATAATAAGATGTTCTACAAAGAAAACAACTGATGAAGACACAATTCAATAATTACCGATGAACACGAATTAAACTAGAGCACCCGAAGAAGTCACCAAATTACCCAACGATATAAAGGAATCACAAACAAGAATAACCCAAAATGGAGAATACGGAAGTATGAAATACAAAACACATATGAACACAAAGAAGTAACTAAGCAAGCTACAAAAAAATTAAAATTATACATTCATAAGGTTTAGAAAAGAGACAAAAACCGACATAAAATGAAGAAATACAACATAATAACAAGTCAAGGAAACAAAAAACCACTGAATTTATACACGAATTTCAAGCCTTGAACACTAATTCCATTAAATTTTCACATCATTATAATATGTATCGATAAAAAAAATATAAATCAAATAAAAGAGAAACAATGAAAGAAAATACCCTGATCTTCAGGCAACTTTGCAATCCTTGCATCTCTTTCAACAAAGACGCTCCAGCTTTGTCAGCGATAGTGGCCATGTTGTTACAGCAACATCTGGAAACTTTACTGTGAACTGTTCAGTATTACTTGACAAGTAACGATAAAAGATAATAGCGTTAAACAGCGTGTGCGAATCATCAAATGTTATTATCAAAATCAGTGCTCCGTTCGACAAACGTTCCGCGCATTACGTGATTTCTATCCTCGCCACAATCGTCCTGCCAAGGCCACTGTTCTACGCTTGGTGGCCAAATTCAAGGCAAAAGGGTCGATCGACAATCAGCCAAAACCCGTACTTCGCCAAAACGCAAATTCTGCTCAAAACATCACTGCCGTACATTAGAGTGTACGGGAAAATCCGAGGCAGTCAATTTCTCGTCGTTCACAAAAACTTGGCCTTTTTGTGACTTCAGTTTGGCGAATTATGCATTGGGACTTGGGTCTACTCCCGTAAAAAATCCAACTTACCGAGGAACATAAGATAAACAACCATATACAACGCCATGTGTTCGCTGATTGGGCTCTAGAGCAGTTGGAAGTTGCCCCAAATTTCTCCCGAAAAAATCATCTTAAGCGATGAGACCCATTTTTGGATGAATGGATTTTTTTGAGAACGAAGATGGGATTGCCATAACTGTCAACGGCGAAACCTACAGATCAATGATAAGAAACTTATTGTGGCCTCAACTGGATTATATGCCTGATATGGATACTGACGACATGTGATTCCAACAGCACGGCGCTACGTGCCACACTGCGCACGCCACGATAGACATTTTGCACCAGCGATTTCAGGGCAGGGTCATCTCGCGCGGCGGCGAAGTCAACTGGCCACCGAGATCATATGATTTAACGCCATTAGACTACTTTCTTTTAGGCTACCTTAAATCACAGTTGATGTCCTCAAAGTCAACATAACGAACACCATCCAGCAAATTTAGCCAGATTTATGCGACCAAGTCATCGATAATTGGGCCTCCCGAATACGTTCCACCAAGCGAAGCCGCGGCAGAAATATTAACGAAGTCATATTCCACACTTACTGCTATAAAATGAACTTCTAAATTTTATATAAATTGAGTGCATATATCACACACAACTTGTTTTATTTACATTTAACATTCGAGCAACCTTATTGAAAGACCCTATACTTCCTTCACATTTGACCTCTATATTGCCCCATAATTCTCTTACATCACTATGTCAAACAAACACCTACCCAAACACTTCCCAGAGTTGTTGTGAGAAGCAAAGTCAGAAGAATATGGAATATGAGGCTATATTTCCCAACCAAGACTCTTTAAGAGATCTTTGGTCATTCCAGTTTTGGGAAAACAGGCTTTATCCTGATGGAGGATGACACCCCTTTTTTGACTAAGGAGGGTAGCCTTTGGCATAAAGTGGCTTTTAAACGATGAAATTTATTCAGATTGAGATTAAAATTAGTTCAGTGATTAGTGTCTAGCATTTCTTAATGGAAATTTACGTTAATTTCCCACCATACACTCAAAATAATCATTATGGATGAAGTCCTCCACTTGGTTGGTGAAAAGTTTTGTTTCCTCGTCTGATCCAAGAACGGCGGTGTTTAACCTTATGATAAGGGATCGAAATCTCATCACCTTTAACAACCCTGCTGAAAATTTGACGTGGGCATTCTGTCAGGGCTCATATTTCAAAAACTTGAACTTTTCTAATCCTTTTCATTTGGCGTAGTACAGTTATATAGGTTCACTAAATATTGTAGCAGGATTCGGCGTGACAACAGCTTCCAACTGTTTGGAATTAAATACTTTTGCTCTCACTTTTAACTGAAATCTCGACTTCGAAAAAGAAAAAACTACCTCCTGCACCTTTTTTCATTTATCGCATCATCCTCATAAGTGCTCTAAAGTAATTTTGCCGGTGTACTTGCATTTACACATTTACAAAAACTAATAGATAAGAGTGTCTAATATGATTTTAAAATTGAGAAGACATATGGATAAATAGCGAAAGGCTTATGAACAATATTTTTATAATCTGAAAGAAAAAGGTATGAATTATTCATTGTACTATTCCTAAATGATAACAAGAGGCACTACTTTAATAGGTAACTATTATCTATATCTTTATTCTAGAAAATCGGCATTACTTAAGTCTCAACCGGATATTTAGCTTACCTTAGTTACAAATGTCTTTTGCTCATAGTTTATTCACATCCATGCTTACTTTTAATGATGAACGGTATGTTGACATGTGATACATTCAGTGAGAAGAAACAATCGACTTACCTGCTTCCGATTATGGGTTACTCCTTAACGTTGAGAGAATCTAAATAATCGGTGCAATTATGCACTTCTTTAATCGCACACACAATACAATGCGACTTGTTCATTATTCGCACTGGGTTATTATGATGGAATTCCTTGAAGACCTTGTATGGTGACTCATATCGAACAAATACTCATTAATTGGCATTTATCTAATCAGAAGCGACATATTTTAGAGGGCAGAGGTTTGGTATTTTGTTTCGCAAGATAGTTTTTGGGTCTGCTCATGTTTCTTTTTTATTTTATTTCCTTTCTTAATCTGCGATTCCTCTGGCTATCACTTACTGTAATGATGAAGCTACGCTAAAAACTTATTACAGAATGTCTCTTTAATATTTTTTTGAGAAGAAATCGTAATAACATTGACAATTTACTGGAGTATACTCGTTGTGAAACATTTGCTTGGTGTCTTAATCTTGGTGGTAGCTCGCTTGCCTTTCATGTAAATATTAAAATGCTGGTATCCTTTTTCATAGGCATTTATATCTAAAGGCAAAATGCTGCAAATATCCGCAAATTATATTACTGCTCTAAACTAATCTTAGCATTATCGGTTCTGAATTGATCTCAAGTGCTTACATCTCTCCTTTTATGCTTTAATTACCTTAAAGCTCGATTCTGTAACTCACATCTACCTGGATCACAAGTTACGATTATTCAACGAATTCAATTAGTGAAAAAAATCTGCGAGCGATTTTCTCTGCTAGGGAAGATTATTTTATGCACCTCTACTTACCTTGTAATCTGTCCTGGATGTCTCTTTGATTCCAAATCGCCTTTAAGATTCTCCTTCTTGGATATAAAATCTTAATTTCGCAGCACACTCCTATATGTATTTGCAATAATCCTTTCCAGCTCGATTCTGTAACTTACATCTAACTGGATCACAAGCTACGATTATTCAACCAATTCAATTAGTTTTAAAAAATCTGCGAGCGATTTTCTCTGATAGGGAAGATTATTTTATGCACCTCCACTTACCTTGTAATCTGCACTGGATGTCTCTTTGGTCCCAAATCGCCTTTAAGATCCTACTTAATGGATATAAAACCTTAAGTTCGCAGCACACTCCTATATGTATTCCGCAATAATCCTTTTCTGTCCATGAGACGCCTTAGTTCTAGATCTGCTTTTTTTACTTTCTATCCCTCATAGTCCTCCAACCTCATTTGTACTTATGCATAACACTAATCAACAATGATTTTTCTACTTGGGTATTAGCTTGTGATTTAAATAAAGAACATTTGCCCATGGAACAGCCGTGACGACAGGTATCATTATATTGTCAAAAAGTGGCCCCAAAGAGAAGAACACATAGTTAACCGATATAATGTGAAGTACATGCCTTTGATACATCCACCTAAGATCTACCTTCCACCACTTCATATCAAACTTGGCTTTATTACTATTTTTTTAAAGCAATGGCCCATGGTTCTTATGAATTCCAGTATCTCAAAGAGAAATTTAGTGCAACGAAAATCGATGCTAAACTTAAAGCTGGCATTTTTGTAGGGCCGGAGATCAGAGAATTGATATGTGACTGGGAGTTCAGAAATAAACTAACTCCCCTTAAGTTTAAGTTGGCAGCATGGGATTCATTTATCCATGTAGTGCAGAACTTTCTTGGTAATCATAGGGCTGAAAAATATGAAGAACTAGGGGACAACATGCTAAGGCTTATCAACGAATGGGGTGTCGGATGTCTCTTAAGATGCATTTCTTGCATTTGCATCTAGATTTCTTTCCATCTAATATGGAGATATTATTGACAAACATGTGATAAAGTTCCACCGAGATATCACAATGATTAAAAGCAGGTACAAAGAACGCTTCAACGAAACATGATGGGTGACTACTACTTGTTCCTACAACGGGAGGATCCTATATCCATGTACAAGCGCAAGAGCAAGAGTCTGAAACATTTGTGAAAAAATTTATAGCTAGATGAATACTACTTCTTTGATATGTAATACATATCTTGTCTGAATTTGCAAAAGGACGTACATAATGCCAAATTGGGTGCTCCGATTCCAAACCTTTGCTCAGAAGCATCTCATTCTTCTTAAATCGTAATAATCATATCATTAATTGATTTAAGGGGACAAAATGAGCCATATAGCCTAGTTGCATAACTCAGGAACCTTGCGTGCTAGGACAGATCTAAGCACGAATTTTGAATCAGCGCACCAACGTTAGTTAGTTACAACATTTACTCAAGTAGCAGAGACAAAATTAAAATTTGTTGCTTAGTGTAATTTATATTTTCATTTATTTTTTATATTGCCGAAATTTAAAGCAAAGACCAGACTAGACTATACAATGATCTGCTTGTTGGAAAACTTTATTTCTCCCCCAGCGTTCCTTAGAAACATGATCGGTGGATGGTAACTTGGTGAAGGCCTATGAACTTGTAGTCCGCCTCTGAATACACTCCTTATCTTAGTATTATTATTGCATAAATTCTATAATGCACAATATCTCGTGATTTCCTAGTTAATTTCCGTAATTATTTTTATCCCAATGCTGTACAGACAAAATTACAGCAATGAATTTGACCTCCTTTGGCACGTTTACCTTTCTGCAAGAAGCATTTAACAATTTTTAGTATAAATGATCTTTTATTTACATGTGTTACTCTCCATGAGTTTTTCCCAAGCCCATTTCTCATATCTTTCCCCTGAATCGAGCTTACCTTCTGTTAAGTAAAAAGTAACGGAAAACAAGAGAATTGATAACGTGATTATATTTACTTTTCTATTTCTTCTTGTAAAGAAAACACATCGTCCGTGGGCCTTCAGGGTGACTTCAACTACCACGAATTCTTCCAACGTATGTACATGGGCCTTCACATTAAAACGAAATGAATTATGCCATTCCCCCCTTGTCTGCTGGAGTTGTAATTAGGGTTGAGGGAATGAGCCACCTAAAACTTTTAAAATCTAAAGTTAAAATGGCCACCATTAGAAGCAGGCGGTCGACCCGTCAGGTGGATTCTGCGTGCATAATCTTTCAATTGATCAACTTTAAAAAATAACCGCTTTCTTACCTATACTAGTATATAGTTGTGGTTATTAACACTATGAGAATTTAACAGCTTTACAACAACATTTTCACTGCTTATCTTCCCTATTTTACTGTGCTTTATTATAAACCCTCCTAAATCTCGTGTCAGGATCCTTTGGTTCCCTTATTCCTGGTCTTATCAATCAAATCCATTTCAGATCTCTACTAACTAAATTTAAAAGTATAACACTTTATTTACAAATATTCAACTACCTAACAACTACAACTTACAAATAAAGAGAAAATTTGGTACTCAATTTGTCTCAAAGCCTCTAGGGTAGGCAATGAGCTTTTCCAAAACATCGAATCTGAGTAGATTGCATAACCTAATGGTCTTTATTCCTCTTTAGAGACAAGCGTTCAGCATCAGGGGAACAATACTAGCACAGTGGAACATTTAATCTTTGCTCTTACACTGCGATTAATTTGCAAAATCCACTGTTGCTCCTTTTTTATTCACGTGATGCGGTTATCTTAAAACTTATTTCAGACTTCAAATATCGGTAAAAATATCGAAAGAAACAAGTTGCAAAAGTTCCAGCAGTTGGATTTATTATGGAGAATCGGGCTAATTTGTTTCACTCTGGGGTTCTTTTTAACGCTCATCCGACGCATTCATCCTGAAACTTGTTCCGAGCATTTAAATATTACTCTATTCAAACGCTAAATTCCTATGTGGTTTTCCATATTTTTTCTTCAACTATTCAGGTTCCTAAAAATACTTGTTCCCCCACGCATTTGATTTTTTATTTTTTAGAAAAGTTAGGTTGGAACATTTTGTACCTGCAAACCAAACTCGAATATTCAGTTTTACTAATAGTAAATTTTCTCATTTTCTTTAAAAGGGGATTATCCTATTGCTAGATATAATCAATGCAAATGTTAATTTGATTCCATTTCCGAAAAGTTAAAGTTAATTAGATCAAAACCTTTCCTATCTACGTTGAAGATTTAAACAAATGAATAAATCTGATTTACCTTTCTTTCAACATGGACGAAATTAACGAATCTTTGCTCTACGAAGAATGGTCTCAAAATGACTTCGACTTTGAAGTCAACTAGAAATTAAAGGATCTTTCGAGGCATCATAAATTCACTTCAGCCAACACTATTAATTCCGTTGGCGCCTCAAAATTGGATCTCACAAACTCCCTCCCAAATTCCACCCTCCCTCCCTTTTGACTGTTCACATTAGCCTGCTTTTCCTTCTATTTCACCGCCTACTTCTAAATCATCTCCTCCAAAGAGCCAACTTCCTTTCAATATGTTAATAAAATAATAAATTTTAATTTCATTAACAGAGCTCCTAAATTTCAAATTTCACATCCCAATTCCCCATTCTAACGAAATTTCCAAATTTTCATATTCAAACGGTGAATTCTTTTGGTTTTGCCCTATCTCGCGATCTATTACAACCAGCACGTGATGTATGTGTTAATTACTTCTGTGGGGAAATGTCCCGAAAAATGGGATAGGGGATCATCCTCTCGTTAGGCGCTTTAATTCAGAAAACAGCACTGATACGCCAAGAGTGAAAAAATAGCTAGTCTTTTATGATATTAAAGGTTTCTTAGAGCTTGCGAGCGCCAAGAAAATAAAAAGCCAAACTTGTGGCTACTGACTTTCCTTTCTGAATAGAAAAAAGAGGCACTGAGGGAGTGAAATGTCTTGTCACTTGTTAAAACTAGCAAACACGACACTATTCGCTAACAAGAGCTTCCTCATTAAAGGTTATCCGATGGGG
This sequence comes from Ceratothoa steindachneri, assembly GCA_963969495.1. Taxonomy (NCBI): domain Eukaryota; kingdom Metazoa; phylum Arthropoda; class Malacostraca; order Isopoda; family Cymothoidae; genus Ceratothoa; species Ceratothoa steindachneri. The sequence goes on from OZ018331.1 coordinate 47,139,438, forward strand.
CTCAATCTACCATTAAAAAGGTTGCAGTGAAATAAAAATACGCGTTAAGAGTTAAACTGCCAGAAAGCTGCACAATCTCTGAACCTAAGGTAAAGGAAAAACACGAATTTATTGATATCCTTTGCCTGAAATTGGTCCGCGAGCAGTTCGATATTTCAAATTTTAAAGATTCGTTAAGACCTCTGTGGGCATGGAATATTTGTTCTGCTTAGAGTTGCCTCGAAACAAACGTGGGGATGTGGCCTGTGTTAGAATTTCATATATTAGGCCAGGTGAATCGCTTGGCTCAGACCCGGAGAAGTTGGGTGAAATGGATGTTCTTCGCTACACTCTAGAAGATCGTGGCAGGATTACTTTCAATATTCTTTCTTGCTTAATCATTTTCATGTTGTTAGCTATTGAGAGAAATTGAGTCCAAATTTCTAAAATACATAAAAGTATAAACTTGAGTTCTTATATGTAAGTTCCAAAGCTTTGTCTTAATCATCAATTAAATTTTCAATAAAGTTTATATTTTAAGTATTTGTACGATTCAAATTATCATGAATTGATCCTTTTTGTGACGGGGAAAGATCTTATAAAAATATTTTCGACCATTAAATTTCGCCCAAAGGGGGTCTAGCTTTGACTTATAGACCGCCTATCTTCACCTGCTTTGGTGTTCCTTTTCAGTGTAAAATTTTGCGGTCGGTGTTGAAATTAATGTTTCTTGAAGATCCCCTTAATGATGTTACAAGTAACCCACCCCGTACTGGTTTTGGGGCCGGGATAGAAGTACATTTTGGAGTTGTGCTATGAGGAGGAAAATTCCTTTGACTCAATTACCTTGGTGGACTTGGCAAGACTGGCATTATCTAGTTAAATTTTTTAAATTTAGCGTTATAACGGCAACAATTAGAAGTAGACGTTGGTCTCGTGATGTGGTTTCTGTGTGGACAATCATTCAAGCGATCTCTTTTCTAAAATAACCTCTCTAATTATAATAAAATGAATTGTTTGCTAATTAAGTTAATTTAAGCTAATTACAGGAATAATGTAAGTGCTTAGGTTATTTATTTTGTTGTGGTTTAAACTTGACTCTAATAAATTTCGTGGCAAAACACTTTGATTCCCTTATGCTTAGTCAAATCACTCTAATCCATTTAAAACTGGAGCATGGGGCCTCTCTCGAAACTCAACATCAAGTTTTAGCACTTATTTTTTTCAATATTCAACAAACAAATACAATTTACTAACAAATGACGAGAATGTTTGCGGCCAATTTCGTCTCAAAACATCTTTCCCACAACAAAATTCAAGAATTTATATGGAGAGAAAGAAGAAAATATATAACAGCTTTAATACTTTCTGCAGGGAAATTTCTGAACAATATAATTAATTTAACATTTCATTGAGACATGTTTGCTTTTTTCTTCTAGAAATGTTTTGTAATAAAAATGCCCTATTTACTTTGTTTTTGTCTACCTTTGATTGATTGCTTGGAAATGTTTAAAGATATTTTGGACAAGACAAGTAAAGGGATTGCGGCTATTTACAAGCTAATAAGTGCGGTAGTTATTCTTCAGTTGTGTACAGTGCGGTTCCAGATCTTTACTAGATCTTGCGTGTGTAAATGAAAAAGTTGTACACATGTCTGGGGCCGTTTTTGATCTAAAGGAACTGGAGCACTGACAATTTTGTTAAACAATTCGGTCATGAATATTAAAGGGTACCAAAACATGCTTTATCAACACAATTTCACAACAGTTCAGGATAGAGTTCTTGCTAGCTGAGTGAATACGGTATTGGTCTCTTAACCTCAGGGTAGGGGGATCGATCCCCGGCATGAGCGGACACAAACGTCAGCGCACATAGAGATCTGGCTACCGATCGGTGGACGCTCTTTATTCGGGTGGGTTAATCTTAAACCTCTCACCTCACACCTATCCAATCACAACACTGCTTTCTTTCCTCTCCTGCCTTTACAACGCAACACACACACACACACACACACACACTCCTTTCCAAGGAATGCTGCATATGGGTATCTATATCCACATACATCTGACGCGGAACAGATCCTTCTCTCCAGAGTTGACAAAGGCTTCCACCTGAACGTTGCTTAATGTTAAAAAACATAATACTTCCTGGCACCTCTCTCCAAAGAGGGCCGGACCCTGGTGCCCTTGGGATTACCAGCGATTGTCATAATGACCTTTATGTCTATTTCATTATCGGGTCTGGGATATTCCTAGATAAAGGTAGGTTCGGTGAACCACCACTAGTACTACAGTTCAGGATAAATTTATGAATTATAACTGTATTTTTCAGTAGAAAAAAGTGAAATTATCACAGCAAATTTAAATCGAGAATAAAAGAACAGTAAGATTGTTTTTTCCACTTTTGAAATGAATTCTGATCCTTTTTTCTGGCCTTTAGGACTAGAAAATAAAAAGTGATGTGAAAGAATAGACCAAGAATAAATTATTAGGAGACCAGGTAATAGTTTCGCAACTCCCACTACGTGGGGAGCTTTCGCTTCTCTACTAAGATTAAAACTTAAAATATAAAATAGCAGCTATGGTTAATTTTTTATAAATTTTCTGAACTTCGCGAATTATAATAATTTCAAAAAGGAAAACTTAAGTTAATTTCCCGCCTTTCAAAATATCACGTTACTAAAATATAAAGTTAATAAATAAATTGAAGGAAAAGAAGATATATAAAAATACATTTTCTGAACTTTACCATTTGTAATTCTTTGGGTTTTGAAAAATTCACAAAATTTCCATATTTATATTTATTGCTGAACGTCACCATTTTGCTTTTTGATATTATAAAATAATTATTAGAAATAACTGATAAAAAATATAACTCATAACCAAACTAAGATGAAATTATTATTCAAATACTCAAAATAATCCCCTTCTTAAATTATAGAGTAAGTGAAAAACGAAATGGTGAAGTTCAGAAATAAATATAGGTATCGAAATTTTGTGAAGTTTTTAAAACCCAGTCAATTACAAATGGTGTAGTTCATAAAATTTAATTTTATATATTCAATAACTGTATATTTTAGCAAAGTGATATTTTGAAAGGGGAAATTTATTTAGAGTTCCTGTTTAAAATTATTATAATTGGTGAATTTCATAAAATTAATAAAAATTTAACCATGAATGTTATTTTTAGATTTTAAGTTTTAATCTGAGTAGCGAAGCAATTTCCTGGTTCGAATAATTATTTTATAATATCAAAGAACAATAGAGTGAAGATTAGAAATAAATATAAGTACCAAAATTTTGTGAGTTTTTTAAAACCCCAAGAATTTCAAATGGTGAAGTTCAGAAAATTTATTTTTATATATCTTCTATAACTATATTTTAGCAAATTGATTTTTAAAAGGGGAAAAATAGGTTAGAGTTCCTTTTTATAATTATTATAATTGGCGAAGTTCAGAAAATTTATAAAAATTTAACCATGGTTGCTTTTTTTTAGATTTTAAATTTTAATCTTAGTAGCGAAGCCATTGCAAGGTTGATATTATAGGAGAATTATTAGAAATAACTTTGCTAAAAAAAGGTCATTTGTCCCCTCAGGAAAAGAAAAACATTTAGTAATTTTTTCACCTATCTTCACAAATCCCATTATACAGTTATAGAGTTAGTAAAGTGATGAATATGTAGTGGAAACAAAGGCTAGAAGCTGCAAAGCGAGAAGGCAAGCAAAGCAAGCATTTAACACTGAAGTGCCAGCCCATCGGTGTGTGGACACGTCCTGGCATCTACCAACCACTGCCTTTCCCCCCACTGCTTTGTGGTGGGGTATTTTTAGGCAAAGGATAAAGGGAGGATACCTTGATCGCAAACCAGGATCGGGAGTACCTTTAGGCGAGCATCAACAAACCGGTGTTTCGGAAACTCCCTGCAGCCGAGGATAAAACCTGGTTGTCTCGAGACTCTCCTGCCACCAACGTCCTTCTTCCCTCGGTCAAGATACGGGTCCGAAGACTGCACACATACCTACCCATTTAAACCTAGTACAGGCTGATACCCTCACGAGGGCATGCGTTATCATCGATCTCGATGGACTTCCCAAAGCTAAGCTAGTTGAAACATTTTTGAAAAATTTAGACCAAAAGAACTTTGCCAAAAGCATTATAGGCCATACATTGGCCACAGACCAAAGGTCTGTCTGCGAAGTCTCCTCCTGTAATTTTTCTAATAAAATTTCTCAAGATAATTTAGAAATTTTTAACTATCAACAAAAACTACTGTCAGTTAAATAAATAAATCAATATTTTTGTTTCGAGGACTTAAGGTCTTACTATAGCATTTTCCACAACGACCATAGAGATAGGATCTTTGGCATAAAATCCATTCCTTCATATAAACTTACACTGCTGGATATTACGAGGCTTATAGAAAACCCCAGGTCGTTAATGAGCCCACAAATAAAGAATATTTTGACTATTAAATCGTGGAAGGTGGGAAGCCGATTGAATCCCAATTATTATATCAGTTAACCAGAAGAAGAATTCCTAGCGTAGGACAGCGTTATGGATGTATCTTTGACATTATTTCATTTCTTTCTACTTCATCTTATTCGCACACATATTTTTCACTGTCAATGGCTCTTAGAAACTAATAAAAGGTAATTTTTCTCTATTCAGATTCAAATCGATAAAAATAACAGGTATTAGACTTATGTGGAAAGAATTTTGAGTAATCACTGTATTTATATGTAACTAAAAGCGGATTGATAATATTGTTAAAGGTGCTCTGTTTTTACCTTTATGGAATTTCAAAGGCGTTTTATCTTGCTCTGTCAGGATGTTGATGATGTCAAATTTTCGTTTTTAACCTTTCTCGATTATGGATTATATGCGATACTAAGGGGTTAACTATTTATATTAATGCCTGCCTAACAATCCTACTATTAATCTGAAGAGGGAACAAAATTATAACTTCGGTGCCGAAATCCATTACAAGTAATTTACCTTCATTTATAAATGATTTAAACAATTTCCAACCAATTCACAACAAAGTTCTCATCGTCTCCAAGTGATAAATTATCATAAATTAATCTGCTCCTGGAAGAGAACTTTCTTGCCATTTCAAATGGAAGAATAATTAATGCGAAGGATCTTGATCTCATGCAATGTCTCGCAATTTATTATCAAAAAAACAGAAAGTTAAATCCGACAAAAGAAAAGTCAGAGAAAATATATGTGAGTAAAAATACCAAACTGAAAAACTTTCATTCATATTTTTCCAAACGAGTTAAAGAATAATGGTGCTAAATATTCATCCAAAGTGTTTAGACGTTTGATCACAAACCAAGAGACAGGTATAAGTAAATCAAAGAAGTTTGAATCCTTTTTTATTTAGATTGTCATATTATCTCAAATGTCCGGAAAGCGCAAACCTGTAGTTAATACCGCCGTCATAAATTCAATCTTGTTCTCATCATTTAAGTCTACTTTCTACCTATATTTTAAACAAATATTGTCTGGGCAATAGGAATTCATATATGATCAAAATAGCTTTATTTAACTTTTCACAACTTTATTTTTAGTTACTTTTATTCCATTTAGGCTGCATAAAGGTGGGGTATTTTGCTAGAATTTTTCATACAAAACTAGAAAGCAAATATGATTTAGTTTATTTATCTAATTTCTCTTTTTCAGTTGCAATAAAATAAAGTTTAACCAAATCTTACTTATTTTGTTTGAATAAACGAATGTTAATTCTCATTTCTTTTATTATAAAAAAATTTATTAATATTGTCTCTAAAAATTTTAATTCGAATGTTCCTCTTAAGATAAATCTTTAATACCCATTATATATTGAGGAGATCTTTGAAAGGTCTATAACCATGATATGTGTTCTAAATTTACAATTTTGAGATCATTATTCAATATCCTTTAACAATATCTAAGTCATTGCAAAACATTAAAATTTACCAAAGTTGCATAAAATTTTTCAGAAAAATAGAAACAAAAATGTTGGAAGCTTTAAATTATTCTGACTTCAAATATTAAAAAAATAGACAAAAAAATCACTGCAAGAAATCTGAGATTAACCAATTTATCACTTTTTATTAGCAGAGGTTTCGTTTTCTTAAAACAAACGATGACAATTTGTTTCAAATTTACAATCCTTTATGAGAAGTTATTTGACTTGTTATCTCTTTATTTGATAGAAAAGTTAGATAAAAGGATTTTCATATATATTATAAAAAGACACCTCTAAAGGACGTCTTTGAATCGCGCTTCACAATATAGAGTCTTAAAGCAAACATTGCTGATCTGTTTCTCATAAAACTTTCAATTTGTGTAAAATTGTAAAATATTTCAGCCCTCAATTCTCCATCCTGAGAATTTCGAAAATATAATGTAACGCCCCTTCGAAAAATTTACGATTCACTAAATTGTGATTTTGACTGTTAAAGTAAATTATGTATTTATAAGTAATCAATAATTCATAAATGTTATTTTCTGCTCATTTCCTAAGTTAATTATTGAATTATTGAATGTCTCAAATATTCTATACACGCAGGTTAGGAAGAGATTTTAAGTTATTTAATTTAAGGAATCGTTTCCTTAAATAATAAAATATATTTTACTATCTTTTATATTTCATGATGTTTATTTATATCAATTATTTATTCAATCTTCATGTTTTATTAATAAAAAAGGCAAATTTTACATAAAATAAGCAGCAACTAATTAGTATTTAGACCAGTGAGAGGCTTTTAAATTAAGAATGTGTCTAACGGACGAAGTATTGATATAATTGATTTGTTGATAATAATGAGGAAAAGAACCAAGAGATTATCAATCAAATCGATATGATATCAGACGACTTTAATTATAGGGAATGAAATAACCAAACGATATAAAAAAGGTATTTAAAAACGATTCATCTACACTACTATATGGCAGCTCTTATACCAAAAGCCTCTGGGATAACATTTTCAAAGGTCACAGAAATCCAATTCAAATAAACAGGTTAGAACTTACCTTGAAAGCAAAATAATATAGAGTTGCATCTTGCACAAAACACTGAGGATAAAAAGATAAATAAAAGATCCAAAGGCTGTTATCACTTCTTTTAAGGACGATCCTGTGTCTTGATTTTCTTCAGAATATATTAAATAAGCAAAATGGCGATTTTAATAAACAACAAAATGAAGACTGAAGAAACTCCATTCAAGAGAAACATCATAGAGGAGCTCCTATCAGCTCAGACTGTTTTTCTTATACTCTTTTCTTAAAATTCAGGAGTCTATTTGCCTCATTATCAAAATTAACATACTGAATTTTACATCTCATTGAAAAAAACCTGCGAGGTTCAGAAAAGAACAAATCTGACTATCTACTCAGAGTTCACTAACAGTGATAATTATGATAAACTTTTAATTAGACTGATTTGACCGTGATAATTATAATAATAAATTTAATTAGACTGATTTGGAATGACGACATACTATAATCAAAAGTTGTTATTAAAAGGTTACTTGAATTCATCTGTTCATCAGTTATTTGTCCCTTATACGTGTCGAAGTTATGTAACTCCTGTTCGTTGATTCAAGATTTAATATTTAATAAATTTCAATTAATCGCAATTTCATCTGGAGACATCGAGAAATTAAACTACAAACCTATAATTATAAAGAGCTACCTCATAGTACTAATTAAAACTAAAACAGATACTAGCGAATTCTTTCATAGAAAAGAGTGAGAAAGATTCTTTTACAAAATATTCTCTGTCGCTTTGAGATGAATTATAAATGAAACTTCACCCCAATATTTTTTTTTAAATCTTCTGCATAACCCCAAAAAATTTACGCTTTCTATTTACCCATAACCATACGAGTATGTAGAACTTACTCCTACCTTAAATACTTTAGATTGCTCGACTATGTTTATGATATAACGTTAATTTCAGTTAGATCGTTAAGCAAAGGAGGAGCTTTTATTTGAAGGAACTGTGAAAAGTAACGACTGATAAAAAATGCATAGTCCACTCTGGATGTGAGTAGAGTCACAAGTTTATGGAGGGTTTTATTTGTGAGGCAAGGCTAGCCATAAATGGTGTGGGACGAAGGCGTTTGAGGTGTCACCGTCGAGTTTGTTCTGACTCACATAGTTCTTACGAGGAATCTGTTTATAGGCTGGGTTGGAAAGGTAACTTAGTTATTAGTGGGTTAAAGGAAGGACTCTAAAGGAACATCGTGTTTAGTAGGCCTTATTTAAGGCATAGGTCTACTTTAATTGGGGAAAGCGAGACATTCGAGTCTTCCGCGGCTTTGATGTAAATTTTCCTCTACGTTAGATAAAAGATGCTATGACGGCTGGTCTTAAGAATGAGGAAGACTCGTGCCGCTAATAATAAACGAATCAGAATAATGAAAAATGAATAATAATTATGAGAATGTTTCGACCCGTCTATTTATACCACCTCCAATTAAGGCGACGTGAATTCTTTATTCCTAATCTTGACGTCAACTTTAGCTGGTCAAACTTGACTATCTTCCGGCTCTATCAAAATTCTGTATCGAGATCTCTCAGCTTGTGGCCTTTTCCTTGAGTGTTTATGTTTGTATGCTCGTGGGGGATCCCTCACTTATTCGCTTGCCTTCCTACGCTAATTTCCCTCTTAATGCAAGCAAAATTATAATATAAGTATTTCCCTGTACTTTACTTTGGTTCATTGCCCCTACATGACATGTTATTTCAGTAGTTAATATGTGTACCCAATTTCAAGAATCCCTAAGTCCAACAGGGTGATCATTCGTGAGTTCCTCGTTAAACTTACTCTAGGATCGCTACACATTTACAATTGTGATTTAACCTTATATATATATATATATATAAATATATATATATATATATATATATACATAGTATAAAAATTTCGCTTTTTTTATATATTGGTTCATTACTACTACATCTCATATTATTTAAGTATTCAATATGTGTGCCCATTTCAGAAATTCATAGGTCCAAAAAGGTGCTCATTTGTGAGGTTCCTCGATGAGTCTACTTCACCTTGCATTTCGGGCGTCGCTAGAAATTAAACATTTGAGCAAAAACACCCACATCAGGTTTGCGAGATGGTACTTACTTCTTTGCTACTGAAGTATACAATAACACTCCCGTATTTTACTTCATTTTTAGATTCATGTGAATTGTAGATATAGATATTCGCTATCATCATTAAGCATTTTTCTACAATTTCGATCGGCGACCATCAACGCTTTTATATATATTTTCACTCCCATCCGTATGTGCCCTATTATGCGCAAAGCCTCTCCTAATGAATGGATTCAATGTGATGTAACATCCCTTCCAGAACAGAGGTTCTTTGTTTAGAGCTATAGAACCCCTAGGACTCAGCATTACATTCTCCTCCATGGGTCACTATCATAAACAATTCCATCCTGTTGCTTTAAATGAGAAGCACCCCAAGACTTGAAGATTGTCCTGATGCTTTACCGAGAGAAAGCCCGAGGACTTGTCAAAGCGCTTCTCTTTTCTTCTTTTATAGACGTTCTTCCAAAATATCTAAACATGGGATGGAAAGATGATCAGAGAATATCACTTTGCCTAAATCTTCAACAGTCCATTGTCGAGATTAACTATAAAGGCGAATACCTATCAGTAAGGTTGTTTTGGGTGAGATAATGCTTGTTCACAGACATTTTTTACTTGAGACCATTGTTAAAATTCTCCACCTTACTGTGCGCGCTGAAACGTTAGCTGGGACACACCTGAAAACGATTTTGACGTTTATTTGAGGCCTTTGGGCGTCCCGAAGTGTTCTTCACATACTTATAACCAATGTATTTAAAGTCATTAAAGATCTTAAGGATGGTGCTCTCTAATGCAATACTCTTAACAACTATCTATTTGGATATCAGGTAACTTTAGTTCAGTGCAACAATGGTTGCACGTTTTTCTTTTGGGAAGAACCATTTCTGCCAAAAAAATTCGAAATTTTTTTTACAAAATTATTTTTCCAAAAAATATTACGAAATAGATTATTAATAACACAATATCATTAATAATAACAATAAATGTTATCATTTTACTCTTGATCGAATGGAAAATGTCCAACTCTTACAAGAACGACCACAACGCAATTTCGCGTTGTTCATTTTTTTATTATATCTTAAATGATATCTTTCAATCGACCTCCTATAATGTTAATTTATAAACTAAAGAAAAAAGGGAAAATACAAATTAGTCTTAAAACCTACGGCAATGACTGCGGCTTCGAAGTTTTCATCTGCATTATGGTTTGTGTCGTGGTATAAAGCCTAGTATGTACGTACGTTTGTTCCGTACATAAATAACTCCGTTCCTTTTTTTCTCTAAGAGTGCTATAATTCTATTTATCTTAATAATTTTGATTTGATCCTTTAACTAGGGAGGATATATATTGCCCTGTGCAGCTTTTCGAGGATTTAGTCAAACAACTAGAGCAAAAATATACTTTTAATTACAACAAAAATGAAATATTAAAACTTTAAATCCACAACAGGTATAATAAGCGGGTCTAAATAAAAATTCCTACTACTAATTAATACTACAGGATGGTTGACACACAAATTCCCTTTAGTACGGAATGTTAATCAAAGATCATAATTAAATGGGAATCGTTTTACCTTAACAAAGTGACGTCTGACGAGTAATGACCTTGACAGTAGATCTCGTGAGTGAAGGAAGGATTGAAGGTGAGGTGAGACAAGTGTGCGTCTTGATGAGAGAGGGAATCGGACGTCCAGCTGTTTGCCTCGCTGAGTTAAACCTGAGGGAGGTGAGGTGGCTCGGTGCGAGGAGTGTTGGCACTGACTCGGACGCCCAGCTGTGAGGGAAGAGTGGCGCTTGGCGGTGTATCTTGCGCTGATGATTTGGGCGACGTCACAGTGAAGGTATGATTATTCCAATCTTTAGTTTACGCTTGTAGGGCTTCACAATGATGAGCGTTGACTGCGAGGTGAATCCTTTTACGAGTGGGACTTCACTTTGGTATACTTCAATGGTGATGGATTTCTGTGGTTTTATTTCAAAACTGAGCTAGGCGCTTTCTCTGACGGGAGAGGTATGAGAGGGATTCTATATACCGATGGTCTACTCTTAGATGTAACCAAAAGAAATAGCCCCGAGATGAACTTCTTAACTCTCGCACGGTTCAACTTTTATGCCCGGACTGACACCGGTTTTCGTCTTCTCTCGCTAGCTAACTCGATTCTCACTTTTCTCCAGATCGCCGTATATATACCTCACCTAACCCCTAGAAGTAGGAGAGGGGGCATGAGTGCCTTTGTTCAGAGGTGGGCGTTATCGCGATAACGATATCGGGTTATCGGTTATCCGATATCTTTTACGCATTATCAATTCATCGGTATCGCCAATACTTTTGGTTCCAAACTAGCGATAATTGATAATTTCAGTTTTTGGTCCCAGTTTAGCACAGGAGCGAGCTGCGTGTCCATGGAGGCAGAAATAGGTAGATCCAAACTGGAACCGAACGTATACTGAACGGATTGCGGGTTGGCCGGTCTTGGCGTCTTCTCGCTCAGCTTCAGTCTCTCACCAGCTGTCAAACGAGAGCTCACAAGGTGTTGCTCCTGCACACTACCGGTTTTACGCGTTCTTTGATGATTCTATAATATCCGTTTATTCACGTTTTGAACACTTGCGAAGTTACTCCAACTTAAACTGATCCTATATTTATTGTAATTTAGTAGTGCAGTGCTTTTCGATTTTATAGTATTGAATTAGTGATGGCATCACAAGAGACTGTGCCCGTATCAAGCCAAAGAGACTCAGCGGAGTCTATTGACTCTGAGCTCACTGATGCTGAGGCTCAATCACCATGGCCATTCCTTGGCAAGTGGATGAAGAACATTAAGATGGCTGGAGACAACTACATCTTCCAGTGCTTGTCCTGCCTCCCTAAAATCACAGAAGTTAAGTTAAACAAGGGTACCAAGGCCAACCTGAAGAGCCACTTCAACAGGCCTCATCCTGACAAGGCAAAACAAGTTGATGAAGCTCGCAAGGCCAATGTTGTGACTGGCGACCACAGCAGGAACTGGTCCGGTCAGTAAGACGACGGCGGGTCAACCATTAAGCAGCAGCGGCAGATGTCAATCGCCGAGAGCTTTGGCATCATGGTCCAGGGCAGTGCCGTCCTACAGTCCACCGTCGACAAGACAATTGTCAGGTTTGGGGTGGAAAACATGCTTCCGCTGCAGATTGTGGACAGTAAGAGCTTCAGGGACATGGTTTACACCCTCAACCTATCAAAGACATGGTTCGCACCCTTAACCCTCATGGAGAGGTACCCTCCAGGAGAACGCTGGGGAGGACGATCCTCAAAAGCTATGAGGAGATGAAGGAAAGCCTCACCAGGTAGGAAACTAAGAAACAATATTCAAATATTCTTACTATTGTATTATAAAATAACGCTATATATAGTCAATAATCAATATTTTATTATAATTTTGGATTTATCAATTATCACCTTATCGGGCGATAAATTTATCGCCAATTATCGGTTATCGCCGATACGATTATCGTTATCGACTTATCAGTTATCGTGATACATTTTTTCGTTATTGCGCCCGCCACTGCCTATGTTTAACCCTCTCTCCTAGGGGCATCACTTTTCAGAGTGGTCCCCCTTAGCCCTACTAATGGTCTCATCTGTTTTTTCGTGGGAGATAATGAAATTTCGTCTATTTGGCTAAACTAGATTTAGGGGACAGTGGGCTTGTTTATAGATTTTTATTCGAAAGGCTCTACCACCCTCCTTTTGTTTATACTAACGGGCTACGAAATCTGCCTATTCTAAGTTTCCTGGCGAGGAATAATGAGGCTAGTTGTGCCAGCGGAGCAAAAGGGGAGAGGGGGTTAAAGTATCGGCCCACATACCACGTAGCTCTTGACGCTGTGTAACCGAACTGGCGTCTGTTTTTTCCTAGCGATATTGATTTCCCCCCAGTTTGCTTTCTCATAGGAGAAATCAAGTGATTTTAAAAGCCATCGAGAATCTTATTGAAAGAATGAGGTACGTATTGTAAATAAATTATGGTTTAACTTTGACATTTTATTCGAAAAACAGGCAATGGCTACGCCACTTCCCCCTACGGGGGGAGCTTGCACTTCGCTACTAAGATTAAAATTTAAAATCTAAAAAAAGCAGCCATGGTTTAATTTTTATACATTTTCTGAACTTCTCCAATTATAATAATTTTAAAAAAGAACTTCATCATTCTTTTATAATATAAAAGAATTATTAGAAATAACTAATAAAAAAACATAGGTTATAACCAAACTAAGATGAAATTATTATTCAAATACTCAAAAAAATCCCCTTCTTAAATTATAGAGTTAGTGACGATGATATTCTGTTAATTAAATGTTTTATTCAGGCCAACTTGAATGCCTATCCATCTAGGAAGGAAAAAACTGCCATGCACAAATCTTATATTGAGATCTACATAGGATTGCATCAATTAAACGAAATAATTAAGTATTTAGTAGAGAAAGTTAATGAAATTTTGGATTCAAAATTAAAAAAAAGGAAAACTTGATAGTGCTAGAATGCTAGAACATCTGACATCTACCATATAGTTTTAAACTAAATACTGTATGAAAAGCAATGTTTTTGCTGCAAAGATATGGTACATACAAACATATTTCGGGCCAAGGCTCAACATGTAATAGTAAATTTGATGATTCTACATCTTTTGAAACCTCGATAAGTGAGGCCATTCCTTTGATATCTTTACTTGGTATAATTATTATACATTTTGGGCTAAATATTTTTAGATCATTATTTTGAAAAAAAATATACTCCTCTTTTGTATTCGCTGCTCTTTTTCAGAATCGTCCAATAATAATTTTCAAGTGTTATCACATATTGCTAAACCATATCGCGTGTAATTCTTGAACGTAAAGATGTATTTTATAGCCTTTCACTTTTCAGGCGGATGGTTCACTCTGTAAAAATACTATGTTCAGAATAAACACTTCTAAGCATTGTCAAAAGAGTTTTCCTTCTATCTAATTCAATATTCAGTACATATAGATCGAAAATACGTGTGTATCCAAGATTAATACATTAAGTGTAGTTGAATTGCACAAAAGCTTCCTTGAAATTAACAAGTTGGATTTCCTTAGACAAATCTCACGTTAAAATATCTACCTCATCGTCAGGTTTGGGAGGGAAGATATAGTTAAATGTATTTTATTTTATTTCTATATACTTATCTTCATTTATTTTATTTTATTTTTTATATATAGGCTTAAATGCAATGAATAGTTGAAAGTAATGACATATAAACCGAATTATATAAAAGGGTAATTTAATGAGTCGTTAGTAAAGTAAGATTCAGGAACATATTGGATTCCCATCTCATACAATTTGGGCCAAAACTCTATCCTTAACCAAACAACGAAAGAACTCCTGCATCGTGTCTTTTATCCCCTTTTTGGTGAAAAGAAAAATGTTTAGACTATATAAGTTACATTTGCTTACACAACATAAAACTGTATTTATGTTTAGTGGAAAATTACAACCCCGTCCATAAACACAAGTCGGATAAACCCATTCAAATGAGACGAAAGGTCATTAAACAATATTAGCGCTATGAAAGGAAATAAAATTTGGAAATGTCGATGGGTAAAATTTATGGGGTCAGAAATAAAATAGCTTACAGTTTGAGAGAGCTAAATTGTGCCTATAAAAACTTCGCTTTCGACCTATAACAATTAGAGAGCAGTATAATACAGATACTTAAATACTTGATATAATGCTCACCATTAAGATTTTTCATGCAAGAATAGCAGTCCGTAGTGTGGTCTTTGCCCTCTCTCCAGATCATGTGAACACCAAAAGAGAGAGACTTCTGTTCGCCCTGACTCCAGCGTCTTAAACTTATGTAGCATCCCTTGAAGCAGAGATGTGGTGCAAAACTTTTATCTTGATCTCCTGCCTTACTCAAAAATATGCATGATTTAATTACACGAGAGATTGTACATTGCTGTTCGGAAAAAGTCACTTTGCCGCAAACATAGCAAAATGTGACGGAGCTATTCTTACATTTTCTATTCATATTTAAATCAACCACTATTATTATTATTCTTATTAGTATAATGCTAAGCAATTTCTAACCTGCAAAAATATAAACTTATTAACATCATTACTTAAAATGTACACAAAATTTAATGCGAATAGAAGTGAAAAACTATTGAAATTTTGATGTAATATAGGACATATATAAACTATAAAATTATTATCACCCCCTGTATCACAAAATTGGACCTGATAGAGAAAAACGGATGATAGATTCGGATTTAGGAGGTCAATTTTATTAAGAAACACGACAAAAAACCTAAGGTACATTTTTTATGCAGACCAGTGTTATATATTATTTGTTTATTTGTATTGTAAGCCTAAGAACATGACCATATTTTGGTCGAAACTTCACCAGTAAATTAAAAGGATGACGCCAGCTATTTATCCCCCCTTGGAATTTCTGGTAAACATTAATATATATATATATATATTAAAAAATTCTAACAGATTGTGCTGTTAATTCAAATCAATGAATGATACCACTCGTCTGTTTCTTATAAAACCATGGGGAACGCCCTAATAAAGATTAAAAATCAATTATATTTCTATTTTGCGTTATAATTAAATGCAACGGAACTGTATTTAAAACAAGGACTTTAAAGATCATGAATAGTGGGAATTCTTTTACCAAAGATTTCTATCAAAGAACTGTAACTTCTGAGAAACAAGAAAAAAACTATTGAACTAAAATAATTGGGTTATATTAATGAAAATAAGGTGTTGCTATCAAATTCAAAATGTATAATTGTTACTCTATCTTATATCGTTGAATGTAAAATTCAAGAAACCCCATGATTTACTACGGAAATGATCATTTTCGCGGTTTTTATGTGTAAATTCTTTTACATAAAATGAGATAGGGTAAATTATGTGCGGTAGATTCAACAAACCTTTCGATAAATATGGAATGCACAGTCATATTGCCAATTGTCATTGCATCATATTGCATTTTATATATATATATATATATATATATATATATATATATATATATATATATATATATATATATATATATATATATATATATATATATGTATATATATATAGATATATATATATATATATATATATATATATATATATATATATATATATATATATATATATATATATATATATATATATATATGTATATATATATATAGATATATATATATATATATATATATATATATATATATATATATATATATATATATATATATATATATATATATATATATTAAAGGAAACTTTTTCTTAAGTAAAATATTAGTAAGAAATTTTATATTTTTTACTATTAAAGAAAATATGATTGATTTAGTTACCATTTGGGGGAGAAAGAGGCTTATAGGTCTGAAAGTAAGAAGCAGGGCATAAAAGTAATGACAATTCGAGCGCCTAGGGATTTCTGGCAATCCCCCTTTTATTCAAGCTGAAAGCTAGGCTTTTAAATTATAACCCTACTTGTTAATTAAAAGTTTCGGGAAGTTATGCACTGTTCACCTCTCATCAGAAAGGAGCTATAAATGGATACAGTAAATTTCCCTGATGTGAGTGACTGTTTATTCCAAATTTACCGACCAATATAATAGGCCGTTACTTCCTAAATAAAGCACTCATATTCTTCTGCTGTCCACGATATTATGTTTGCTCGCTTCATATCTCCTAAGCTTCTGCATGCATGTTAGACCTGTAATATGTTTTGTTGTTCTGTTTTAAAGAAATAATCAGCGACGGCTGATATCATATTACTTAATATTAGCCACTTAAAATTAACTAATCCCCAAACTTTATTAAATTACGTTTTCAAGTTGTTTCATAAATCGAATAAATTTTTCATTTTGCCCTCGACCTTTGAGCCTTTGGAAACTCCATATTTCCCTTTTACCATAGGTAATAAAACCAATATTTTTTTAATCTTTCTCTTTTTTCCAAGATTATAATTGGCTAGAGTGAAGTATTGCCAAAGAACGGGAGTGAATTTAATGAAATTTAATGTAAACTTCGCTTCTCAGTCAATATCTTATTATTTTGTTTCAATTTCATAATAATTATAAGAAGTATTAACAGAAATTATCAGAAGCTCTTATCAAATTCAGGTTAAAAATAAACTTCCTGTGCAAATATAATGTACAATAATTTAGCACAGAAAGGAAATGGAATTCCTGATTACAGGTGAGGGAGAAACGATAAATAGCTTTACTTAGAACTTATCGTATTTCCAAATTGTATAGTGTGAAACGAAGTAACCAAAAGCAAAGACACTGATAATATTTTCTTTACAAAAGTTGAATTTGAACTTTTGAAACAGGGTGCCCTTTCATTTGTTTTGCCCTTTCTAGCAAATGGTAGTGAGGAAAGAGAGGTGAAAAAAATGAAATTGGAGGAGATAGAATGACCAATGTTTTAATAATATTATAAAAAAATTAGTAAAGAAATTTTAAAGTGGAAAAAAATATAATATGACATGATGATCAGCTTTTCCACTCCTCATTTTAGGAGGAACTTGCGTTGGGTAGGCAGACCTTTGGTCTTTAGCCTACTGCTAATCTGGCTTTAGCATACGTGGTTTTGATCTAAAAATTCCAAAGGTTTCCAGTACATAGATGATAATACCTTACTATTGGTCTATTTTTTTATATCCAAGCAATTTTCTAGGTTTAAAGATGAAAAAACTCCTATATGAGTTTTTTTATAAACAGAAAATCAATCCTCATTGAACTTTTTGTCATCAAAATTTACATTTATATAGTATACAATCAAAACTGTCTTGCCTTAATTTTAGTGCATTTAGGGAATTTCCAATTTTGTAATAATTTTTTTTAATTCCCAAACTTTTGACAATCCTATTTATTTTTTCTGAACTCTTAGAAAGAACCTTGATAAAAGCTACAAATATTCAGAAACTCAACTCAGCATAAATTTTAATAATTTTGGAAAATCTGTCAATCTCTCTTTCCAATTTTTTTTTCTTTAAAATACGCCAAAACCTTGAATAATAGCTTTAAATTTTAAAAACTTTTTTATTTTAATTCTTTTAATAAAATTACATTAATATACACTCAGACTTGATCTAGGATGAAAATAGGCCAAACATTTTATAAAATTGCCTTCCTAAACTCTCGTGTTAGGAATCAATGAGGAATGGAATACACGGTAGAAGGAACTTCGATAAAAAGCTGGTGTAATATGGGTAAATCGGGTGAAGGATAAGGATTAAGGTAACATTTCTAAGCACAACCTTTAACAATATACATATATAAACATAATTAATTTAAAACGTCGAACTTACCTCACTGCCTCACAAACTTGACTCACGACAATTTAACTTTGAGTCAAACTCAACACCAGGAATTCACTTACACTTGCCTATAACCAAATTGTAGCTTTTCTATATATAACATTTGTCTTCTTTGTTTCTATGTTCATAAGAGTATGTGATTTCTTTTTTATCTTTGGTTCTAGTATGAACGTGTCATAGCCAATTTTACTTCAAAACAATTGATCTTTTCACTAGAGCCTACAGATCTGTTTCTGTCCGTATCCCAACGTTTATAATGTGTATCATTAACATGTATACTTTTATATTTATTCCAGCTTTTGTAGATTTCTATGTTTGATTACTGTAAAATTTGCACTCCAGTGGGTTAAAACTAAAAATATGAATCGTTTTAATAATTTTATGTTTAATTGTGCGGGAAAGTAGTGGTTTTAATATATTCCTTTTATCTTTATGCACCATTTAACCTGATCTTTGTGTAATATTTCTAATTTTCATTTTTGAATTTTGCATTAGAGTTTAAAACCCCCTCTAAGTAAATTTATTTCTGTCAATTCTCTAGATATTAGACATTAATTCGAACAAACTAACGTTAAGAAACCTATTTTTTATTGTTTACGTTGGTGAAATTGGTGTTTCAGTTCAACAGTGAGAATATGATATGATATCGGCCGTCGCTGATATGAAGCAAGCAAACATAATTTCGTGGACAGCAGAAGAATATGAGTGCTTTATTAAGGAAGTAACGGCCTATAAATTTGGAATAAACAGTCACTCACTTCAGGGAAATTTACTGACTCCATTTCTAGCTCCCTTCTGATGGGAGGTGAGCAGTGCCTAAAAAATTAATTTGGAGAGAATAACAACGTCTGGCAACCACATTTGAAATCGAGGCTGAGGAGAAATGAATTTATTTCTTCTGAGAGTGACGATGGCCAAAGTATCTATCATTATGTCTCACTCGCTAAATTATGACCAGGAGTGTAAAGACCTTTTTTATATGGTTGACATAAAACCTCTTCTTTATTAAAATAATGTTAAAACTAAATAATAAATTTTATTATATATTAATTATTTAAATGCAGTGAGTCCAAGGGAGTATACTTATAATTTCTTCGGTAATATTTAATCTGAATATAGCATATATTATTAATATTGGTTATTGCTTTTACTGAAGGATTTTGGCTAATTTAATATATGTGATTATTTTAAAAGAATAAGAATGAGTCAAGAAAGGTTGGCATAAGTAACGTCCGTCTGGCTGACTAATTAAAAACCTTAGATAAAGTGTGAGTTAACAATAAACCTTGACAAGAATTATATATTTACATTTTATTTGAGTAAAAATAAAAGCAGACATTATCAGGTAAATGATGTCTGTATTTTTTCAGAGGTACTCATAAATTCTCTTAAATAATAGTTTTCATTTAAACTAGTAAATATTGTTACCTTTCAATTTTCAATATAATAACTACGTATATGGAATCAAATAGCGATTTTATATTGAAAGCAAAATAAAAAAATTGATACACTGTAGAAATTAAAGAAATATAGAATAACAAATGCCCGAACAAGTATTGTAAGCCCGACCTTAAAAGAAACAAGGTCTGCTCACCAAAGTCGCGTGATCTCACTTATTCTTATCTATGACCATACGACCTTCAAAACTTTCAATAGTTTCCGAACTAACCTTTAGAGGAGCTTAGCAATCTCTCAAGAAAAAATGTAAAACAACCTAAAAGTTTTAAATTTCGTTAGAATCGGCCGAACATTATGAGATAATTTCCACATAATTCTCCAGCTAACTTAGAAGGAGTGTAGTAAAATAATGTAAAATGACATAAGGGTTTTAAATTTGGTTGGAATGAGCCGAACACTTATGATGTTATTCCTAAGACAAAAGGATTCCCGGGCAAACCTTGAGATGATCTTGGTAGGCAAATCATTCGAAAGGGAATGTACAACAACATAAGTGTTTTAAGTTATATTTCTTAGTAATTCTATATGTTCCAATAATATGTAACAATTTTGGTTTTAAACATAGCACTTTCGATGAATTTCGAGAGTATATCCATCCATATCTGAGTAATTTTTTAAAGATAAATTTATCTTCTATTCTAAGTTTCAAATAGCTATATATGGAATACACACCCAGACTTTGCTAGGTTTGTTAATGTTCATTGTTTTTATGTAGTGCTCCGGCTCTTCGGGTAGAAGCTAAAAGTGGCTTTATTAAATTTCCTTGAAGTGGGTGACTGTTTATTCTAAATTGATCATATGTACAATATATAGACTAAGAAATAAAGTAAGAGGAATTTACTTAAAAACTTTGTCAAAGCAGATTAAAGATTGAATGCGGAGCTAAAAATAAACGCTGATATTCTTTATCTCTTAATATTGTTTGAATGCGAATCTATTTTGATTCTTTAATTTCAATAGTCCTCCTGCGTTGGAAAATTCCAAAAACAATAAATTTAGCGTTATGTATATATATATTTATATAGGGTCTTTCAACAAGGACGCTCGAGCTTTGTCAGGCGATAGTGGCCATGTTGTTAAAGCGTCATCTGGTAACCTCACTGTGAACTGTTCAGTAGTACTTGGCAAGTCACGATGCAAGGTTATGGTGTTGAACAGTGTGTAAAAATCATCAAATGTTATTATCAATATCGGTGCAATGTTCGACAAACGTTCCGGGCATTACGTGATTTCTATCCTCGCCACAGCGACGAGGCTGATTTTTGGATGAATGAATTTGTGAACAAGCAAAATTGTCGGATTTAGAACGAAAACAATCCACCAGAGATACACCAGCACCAATTGCATCCCAACAAAGTCACTGTTTGGTGCAGAATTTCGTCTAATGGAATCATCGGTCCGTATTTTTTTGAGAACGAAGATGGGATTGCCATAACCGTCAACGGCGAGACCTACAAATCAATCATAAGAAACTTCTTGTGGCCTCAACTTGATTATATGACTGATATGGATACTGACGACATGTGGTTCTCACAGGACGGCAGGCCTTGCCACAATGTGCACGCCACGATAGACACTTTGCACCAGCTATTTCAAGGCACGGTTATCTCGCACTAATAAGTGTAGATTCGCAATAATTGTTCATTTTGAGTAAATTATTACAATATCTGAAACAAAAATAACCCTAATTACGAAGCGGTATAAAAAAATCACCATATGCATATAAATCTCCACAACTTTAGTCTCTTATTTTATGCATAGCTCATCTACAGCGAACGGAGTTGAATTTAACGGTGTTTTTGCTCATGGAATATAAATTAACTCTACGAATGTTATAATGCAGGAAATAACACGCGATCATTCTTTCTATTTTAAAGGGTGATATACATCGTTTAATCAGGTTGAAATAAGAGATAATTTAATAAACAAAATAGTTATATTTGATTTCTATAAACATGGTCGATGAGTAGTAAGGGGAGGCAATAATATGTCGAAAGCTAATGGATCCCGTTAATTGCAACTAACAGGTAATTGATAAAAGTAAGTTGATTTGATCCAGTAATTGATTGGTTTGACTATGAAATAAAATACACCATGATGTTATTGTTTTTTTTAAGTTAGCAGCATTAATGAAACCAAAAATTTGCAGGATCATGCGAATAGTGGTGAAAAGTAGGTGAAGAACCAACGTGAATATTTCATCAGTCAAAAGGATGGACAAATTTTGGGAATCTATAATTCCTGAATTTAATGATGGCAGAATCTTAAAGTGGTCCTTCTTGACCAAAAGAAAGAAAATCAGAGTTATTCAAAAGAATTCCTAATAATAACGCTAACTGTAGCTACTACTACTACTCGAATTTTAGAAAATCAAAGTGAGAAGAGGATCAATGTTTTCAGGAGAGTAATATCTTCAAGGTTTCTTATATATATTATTATATAGCAGAGCGATAAGGTGAGAATATAAAAAATGTTTTGTATTAAAAACAGATATCTCATTTTCTCCCATTGCTTTTATTTGAGTTATTTTAAATGCATGTAAAGTCAGTCATAGTTACCAATTCTGCTTTTCCTCTCTAAAGATATATTTTTAGGCATAATTCATAACTAAAATTATCAAGTTATTTTATCTTTAATTTAATAATTCTTGTATAAAATTATTCTATTTATACTGAAATTATATTAAGTACACAGGCATTGCCTTGATATTTTTAACAAAGAGCTGGTTAAAATGTAAAAATTTTCTTTTGGCACACGATAAAGTCTGTTACTAACGCTTCGTACATTCGATCACCGAATTAGTTTCCTTTATACTACATGTATCTTATTAGTATAATTAAAAACTACATAGTTCTTTCTTAGCTAAACTTATAATTATTCCGCAGACTAAGGTTGA
Organism: Ceratothoa steindachneri; assembly: GCA_963969495.1. Taxonomy (NCBI): domain Eukaryota; kingdom Metazoa; phylum Arthropoda; class Malacostraca; order Isopoda; family Cymothoidae; genus Ceratothoa; species Ceratothoa steindachneri. The sequence continues at coordinate 47,162,212 of OZ018331.1, forward strand.
ATGACTTCTGTAAAAATTAAGGATCTTTCTTTGTCTAAAACCTTATCTAGTAAGATTTACTTCAAAATATTTAAAAGAATATGACCTAAAATAATATCAAGGCAAAGTAAAATCGTTTATGTATTTAATAGCATTTTTTAGGGTTTTTTAGTGGAACCCAACGTTTTTTAGCCGTCTATTACACTGCTAAAGAGATATTAAGAATGAATCGGGAGATATTAATCACATCTATGAAACTTCTTCCATACTACCTTTTTTTTTTACTTTGTGTCAAAAAATTGTTAAAATATGATCTTATTTTGAGAAGTTTGTTGAGTAAGTCACCGAATCTTGATTTATCTTATTATTGTTCGCCCTCTATTAGGTTTTTATGAAAGGAAGTTCTATAGCCCTCTTATTCTGTTGAAGTTTTAAAAGTACCTATTGTTAAGTAACTTTTGTCTTGATAGCACTAAATAAAATCCACATATTCTTCTAGTCCAACAATAATTGCTAGCCATTAGGTGAATCTTGCATTTCACAGATCATAAATGTTTACAGTTTTGTCTATAATCGCTCTAATTAAAGATAATTTAAAGTCATAAGGATAACGTTCAGAAGGAAAACAAAAACACATTCTCGCAATAAATCCAATTTGCTCTGCTACGCAATTGATCTTAATGGCGGTCTGTGAGGTTGACAAAAGAAACTGGATAATTTGTCTAAAATAAATAACACGTTTATGTCAATGAAAAGAAACAAAAGTTCGAATGATATTATTACTATTAATCATGATATTTTAACCATTTTTAATTTTGCTATGATATCCAGGAATCGATTTTCAAAGTCAAATTGAAAGTTAAGAGAATAACACTCAATCCTCTTATAATCAATTTTAATGACTTCATTTTAAATGACACATTTCTTAGCCAAAAATAGGAGAACAACAGGTGTTGTTGTTTATTTCATTAGAAGATAGGACGTAGAAATCAACGATGATGACTCATCAAGAATGTTTGTCGGTGTATTTAGATGAGGATAGTAATGTCGTGTGAAGTATAATTGATGGGAAGGTTTATCTCAATTGTCTAAAGAAGTAACTATTATAGGCCTTCGCAACCGTGTTAGGAGGAATTGTTTAATAAGTATCAATTAAAGAAAATTCTCTACTAATGAGAATCATTGTTTACTATGTATAATTTCTTGAGTTTCGATGTCTATGCCTGCCTACTTCATCAGTTAACATTCCATGTTACTGTTCTTAGGTTCCATGGATACCCTGTATGATTCATTGTAAAGTAGGTCAAAATATATAAAATCATGTTTCCTAAGTGAAATGTATGATCTATTGATTAAGTAATTAAAGTAATCTGCAATGATTCGGTAAGTTTATACAATATTTTGTACCAAATAATTGCAATTATTCTTAAATAACTTATATTGTTGTAATTGAATTGTACCACTGAAGTTTTCTCAAATTGTAATAATGGTTTTATAAATAAAATGATTAAGAAGTGCAAATTTTTAAAATATTTAAAGGGCTCCATGCATGAAGAAAGTAGAACATTAGATAAGCTCTCCAACTCATCTAAAATTTAAGAACAGGCCAAAACATGTGTAGTAGTTTTGAGGTTGAAAGACTATATTGGACGGGTGAAGTTAGTCACAAAATATAATTGAATTACTTTGGAAGAAATCATATTTAAGTTTCTTATACTCTGCTAAGTTCTTCTTTTTCTTCTTTCCCTTCTATAACATGGGGGCATATTTTCTTAATAAATAATGATAATAAGTTCCTAGATCTATGAGTGTAATATTGAGTTTTTAAAGGTGTTTCCTTCACTTAGTTTAATCATTTAAACTGTCTTTAATCAGAGATTACTAGACACTGTATTCGTTTTATAAAATAAATTTGATAAAAGGGGTCCAATAAGGAATGAAATAGATTACATCTTATTTCTATCGTATATCATGACTAATAGTTAAGAGAAGTGTTTAAAATAATGACCAAGAATATCTCATCGCAATGGTCGCAATATTATTGAGAGGAGGACTTTAGGACCAGATCTAATTTATGCTACTTCGCCATGCCAGCTTAATAGCCACTGCCAATAGCTACAAGACAATCATCTTTAAAAATATCATTAACCGATTAGGAAGAAGTATGCCAAATGTAATAAAAGAGTGGACTACGACATTGTCTCCTTTTTTTCTTATCGTATCTTGTTCCAAAATAATTTTGAATAAAAATCTGCATTATATTCTTGTTATTTTCTTGTTACTATTTCTTAGCCTCTAGCGAATTTAAGTTTGCTAAAATCTAAAAGAAAAAATATGTATGAAACTTTCAGTTTGAACGGAGGATTTTGCCATCTGGCAAGATTCGAAATTAAAATAAGGAATGGAATTAATTAAAAAGAAAGACAAGTAATTTTTTCACTAATAGCAACCAAAAGTCCTAATCATATGCAGGGAATTTTAATCAATTTCAGAATAAAGGCTTTTTCTTCAGATTTAACCTAAATCTCCATCAACCAGAAGAAGGCTACAATGATGTGGAGTCTAGAGCAAGTAATAATACTCTAATATTTGCAGTGGCATATTTTTGCATCTGAAAATATTTTGTCCTCTGCTATAGTTAAAAAATTTCCATAATTTCCTTATAAACGTAATAATTAAAGAAAAATGACATTATTAGCTTACAATAGCGTAGTTCATAGAGAAAAGTTAAAAGCAGTTTGAAGATGAGGACCTAAAAAGATGCAATGCGTGAATAGAAAAAACGTGTTCAGTGAAATAATGATTAAAAAAATGTACAAAGGAACAATGGTTAAAGTTATTTGGTAGAATAAAACTAATTATTAGGTATGTACGTAATAATTTTTTTTTTTTTTCGAAGAATTTATGTAATTATATATAAATATCTTTGATTAAAATGATTTAAATAGGGATTTAACATTTTTTGAAAATATTTTTTGTGGCCACCATTGTGAAACGAAAAGTTCGCACGGCATTTTATGTAGCTTGCGTGGTAGGAACAATGAAGTATAGAGGTAATTCTAGCATGATATGAAGCTACATAGCTTCAGCAAGAGTAGGGAGATAATTTTTCGCTAACGAAGTTTAAACTCCACAACGTATTTGAAGAATTTTCACAAGTTTTCGATCCATCTGTCCAGCAATTGCATTGCACAACACGAAGAAATGTAGATATATTTCAGCATGCCAATGTCCTATGACATCATCAAACCACACCAAATTTGGTTTGGAGAAATTCCAATGACCCCTATCGAGTGGCACCACAGAGGCAAAAATAAAAACTAATACAAACCTTGTGGTTAGGCTTTAAAGAAGAAATAAGATATACAGCAAGTACCAATACAACAACTAGATAATAAATTCATTTTTCAACTAGAAAAAATTAGCAGTGTTTGTTCATTTTATGTATAATTTTTATTCTTTTAATGTTTTGCATTTAAATTGTATAACTTTAATTAATTATATAAATAAATATTGAATTATATGTTATATTTATTCTATTGTAATAAATTTTATGTAAAGCCATATAATAATTATCCGAGTGGAGTATGATAATGTAATTTTGTTTTGTTTTTCCACAGTTTTTAAAAATAATTTTGAAAAAATTGCGCATAATAAAAATTATTTTCTTATTTCTTTTTCTTAGCCTCGATAGAAATTATTTTCGCTAAAATCTAAGAAGAAATAAATATGTATAAAAGTTTGAGTAAACAATATTGCCATCTGTCAAGATTAAAGTTAAAATAGTGAATAAAATTAAAAAGAAATAAATTTTTTGACTACGATTTTCTCTTAGCTTAAGTAGATGAATCAAGATCCTGCTCATCCATATTTACTTGTATAATATTTTCAAAATAAAAAAAAATATTTATCGTACATGGATGGTTTTCCACAACTTTTAAATCATTAATTACTTTATTCCTCGTCTAGAATTTAGAGGTGAATTTTATATAACACCATATAAAAAATTTTACTATAACTTTGCAGTTCAGATATTTTTTTATTTTAACAAATCCAGCAAATAGAATTTAATCAAATCATTTAATAGTAAATAAAAATTTGATATTTACTATTTGCTTTATAAAGTTAAGCTCAGTTGCTAGCTAAGTTTAAATACTTTCTAACTACACAGACTGCTTTAAATTCCACCAGAGAGACATGAATTTTGTTATAAACTATATTCATATTAGGTCATAAATAAGAAATCTATAATTTTGATCGTTATTTTGGGGATATAATCAAATGACTCTATATGGTATTATTTTAATATGTATTTATTTATTGATGTAATAATTAATATAATTTCCACCAGTTTCTAGCGCTTATCTTCATCTTTCCTCGAACTTTTTAGAAACTTGTCGGGGAAAATTGTTTGATTCATTCAAAATAGGTATTTAAGGTTGGTTCGACCTATTATGTTTTTAACCTCTTCAAATTTTTCAGTTGGTTCCCTAAATTATAGATAAATATAGAAATCTGATGGGGCTAAGCTATGTGAATATGGGAGATAACTCATTGGTTCGCATTTAAAACTGTTAAGCTTTTGTATGGTATCTTTGAAATATGAGGTCGTATGTTGCCTTATTAAAAGATCACTCTTATTCTTTTTTTTAACGTTGGCTATTTTTCTTAAAGGTTTCTATGTACTTCGCCCAAATGAGCATATTAAGCCTTTATGGTGATATTTTATTTTTGATCAAGAAGTTCAAATTAAATTTTGTCATTCATATCCTACCAGACGTCGAAGACACCCGTTCTTGGATGAAAGCCCAGCTTTAGCTAGGGTTATTGTTTTTATTTCAGGTCTATTATTGTACATTACCCATTTTCTTGCACGTTAAAAACCTATTAAAAATTGGTATAATTTTTTAGGCCAGAAATGAGAGATGTATAGGTTGATGCTCGAGTTAAGCCTCTTCGAGAGTAGTGTCATTACCAAGGGTGATTTTTCACCGAGTTTTAGAACCACTCTTGGGGTAGCCAAATGTTTTTCTTAATTGGGCATGGCAGCTGCTTGTTTGCTTGTATTGTGAATGCCTGGTAACCACAAGGTACGGACTGCAAAAGATTAGAAAGCTAGGTTCTTGATATTGGACGCTCGTCACATAGCTTTTATTTATAAAAGAATTTATCAGTAAACGCAGTCTATCTCTTTCTTTACATCAACGGCGCGCATACATGAATGCGGTCTTTTAACAATCACTTATAATAAATTTATATATTTAATCAGTTCCCATACCATTATATTTATTCTCTCAACTTAAGTTAACATATATTACTAATTCTTACACAACTATTAAGTGTTACAATTGCTATGTAATGATAAACAAGGAGTTAATACAATACCTTTTTATATTAAGACGAAAGAATTACTCGCTCTTTAAGCCTTGTATTGTTGCAAAATGCCACCGTTTCTTCAATATGAAATATATTGCAAAGATAGGACTGTAATTATTTTTGTAGACTTTTACACTAATTTTCTATTTATTAACTTAAAGTTACTATATTTTATTTCGTTTTAAATTTCTTTATATAATCGAAATAAAAATAAGTGGTAAAATAAGCAAGTGTTTGAGAGAATGACAATAACTGAGCTATTAAATTTAGATTATAGTGCCGAAGAGAGGAATTTACGTTTTGGCAACAGTACTATTTCTAGAGCACTTATCGTTCGGATTTCAATTTCAGGGAGTTATATTTTTTTTAGCGTGAACCAAGGATAAGATTTTATAAAAACTCTAATATGCCCATTTTTGAGGTCTTTTTGATAATCTCTTTCAATATTGCAAAGTGAAGACTAAATAACACTCCGCTTGAAAAAATGGAGTTTTAAGACATGATTACATATGCATTTAGAAATAATTCTTTCGCACATATTTTTAGGGTAATCGGAGGTTCTTTAGAGCGCTCATACGCAGGAACTGCAACTCCTAAATGCGAAAAAGAATTGGTTTGCTTGTGTGCGCGCGCCACAACTATATTATTCCTACTTTTATTTTTCCTTCTTTCACTTTTTATTATTGGTTTCAACATAAAATTCAATTCTTAAGCGCTCCTGATAGTTTTGTATTATCTTATAGATATTTTATGCATACAGCTTTGTCCACGAGCACTACAACTTTATATTTACTTTCTTATTTTATTTTTGTTATTTTTGACTGCAAAACATAAATTTCAAAAGGCTCAGAAATCTTTGATAAACCTATGTTATGCCAAGCGTTTAATATTTAAGCGTCCTGCAATTAGGAGCTGAAGTTCCCTATTCGCGAATAAAACATCGATTTTTATGCACATTATTCTGTGTGTATGCACCTCACTACTTTTCTCAAGCTAAAGGCAACTTAGGAATACAGTGTTAAGTTTAAATTAATAATTACACGAATTTACACATTTAATTAGGTCCAATAAAAATTACTATTATTATTCTCATTATGGGACACTGTATTTTTCGCTGTTTTCAGTTTTAAAACTAAATATGCACTGAATTTCCACTATTAAACTTATTTGCATTATAATTTTTTACACTATTATTCAATATTAATTTTTAAACACTGCACGAACGAATGGTGTTATTTCGTATGTTAACTTTATTACCTTCATTGTTGTCCCATTTGAGCTGTGATGGTATTTGCTGTGTTCGTAGGTAGAGATTGACAAACATTTACCGGGTTTGATCTCAACCCATGTCCACTTGTAGAGATTCATCGTAGTACATTCAGGTTGCTTGAAGTAATCCAGTGCGCGTCAAAATGAGTTTTTGAGTTATTATTGCTGCTTCCAAGTCTCGCAGAGCTCAATGAAGAGCATTTTTGCGAAGAGGCAATTGTAGGAGGAATTCAGTCCAACATCATTGGTTGCAAGCATCAATGTCCACGGCGGCTTAGAAGAAGACGGGTAGCGAGATAGTAGTTGAACTTGTTCCACCGTAGAGAGATACAAAGAAGCAAAAAGCCAAGATTTTGGCCATCCCGTAACAGCTGCTTCGTTGAATAGAGTAGTGCGATGGTGATGGAATTCGCCAGATCTTCCTCTTTGGTGGTATCCATTTTCCTCTCCACCATCCGCAAAGAAGGTTCACCAGTTATGGATGTGTCTCTACCTTCTTAGGAGAACAACACCCCCAAATCGGTGACAAGGCTTCTTCTTCTGGAGCTCGGATATTCACGGATGGCGGCAAATTATGAACTTCCTCTAATGGTGGAAACCTCTTCATTCCATTAAAAGTTTTTCTGAAGTTAATCTCTAATTGTATATAATATCTCTCATTTCTTGATTACGTAGCTATCTTTTCTTTATTTACAATATTTATCAATGGCGACGAACTCAGATTATCCGCCTATGGCGGAAAACTCCCCATTGGGTAAAATGTCTTTCGTTATTACTCACTCTCATCAAATGTGGATTTTCTTAGAATAGAGAATTCATCTTTAAACCAGTCAATTTCCCTTTTACATCAACGGCATGCATAGAAGAATGCAATCTTTTAAGAAGCACTTATAATAAATTTATAAATTTAATCAAATCCCTTATCATTATATTTATTCTGTCAACCTACATTAACATATTTTACCAATTCTTACACAACAATCTAGTATTACAATTCCTATATAATAATAAATAAGGAATTAATACAGTAGTTTCTTTATATCAAGACGAAAGAATGACTTTCTCTTTAGGCCTTGCATTATTGCCAAATGCTACCGTTTTTTCTATTTCAGCGGCCCAAAACATTTCCTTTTTTTCGTCAATTAAACTTGATTTATATTAAATATATTAAACAGATAGGATCGTCACGATTTTCTGTAGACTTTTACACAAATTTTCTATTTCTTAACTCAAAATTACTATATTCCACTCTTTCGTTTCTCTCTAAGTTTCTCTATATAATGGATATAAAAATTGTTTAGTTAGTATTAAAATGAAGCAAGTGATTGAGAGAATGACAATAAATTGTAGAAGTAAAATTCAGCTGCTTAACTACGATTTTAATGCAGACGAGAGAAACTTACGATTTGGGAACAGTACTATTTCTACAGCACTTATCTTTTGGATTCACATTTCAGGAAATGTTATTTTTGGTTTAAAGTAAACTCATTATAATATTAAAAAAACTACAAACTGCTCATTTTTTACGTTTATTTGGCTGTCTCATTAAATCTTGCAATGTCAGCATACAGAAGAACAAATCTGATAATTTGTTGCAGGTGCATCTCTGGCAGGTGCACGGAATCCATTGCTCTGATCGTAAAATTATGCCCATCGCCTTTCAATGACGTTATACCTTAGAATCATTTGAATGCCGTTTTTCAACCAATTTATGATCAGATTCCATTCGTCGTACCAAATGATGATCTTATTAGAGACTAAGGCTTTTCTATAAAAAACTCTGGCTCAGATTAATTGTTCCTTCACCTTATTAATGACACAAACTAGCTCCTTTTATCTTAGCTTTGTTTCCTTTTCTAAACTTACAAAGGATAAGGTTGCGAATGTCGTCTTTTTAGACTTCCATAATATTCATTATTAAATGTTAAAGTAGATTAAATTATCAATAATAATTCAAAAACTAATAGCTCTTAAAATGCGATTAAGATATGGCTAAATGTAATTCTTAGATTAGGCTAAGATATACATAGTAAGTAGTTAAATTTAGTATAAAATCAAACCAGCGTATTGTTATATCTATCCATCAAATAAGGCTAAACATGATAAAAATAGCGCATTACATTGACAATAACCTAATATCTTAAAGAGTGTAAACGTTCTTTACATAATCCTAGATGAGAAGCTTCAAAACCTTATCACTACGTTACTTGGTCCCGTCTTTCAGATGGGTATATAGTATCCCTTACATTAGGAATATATTGTCTAAAAATTGCCATAAGGAGATAACTAATGGCAAAGCTCAATATCATTAGCAAGAAGACTGCTGGCAACTTCATGTTGCCTATTTATTATGACACTCGGATAGGCGTATTATTGTTATTCATTTACCTTTCTCATTGACACCATTACTCTAACTTTACCTTTTCAATTAATGTATTAATCGTAAACGTGTTTTCATAAGTAACCGCTGCATTGGTGACCCTAGAACCGCTCGATTGGTGACCTTGTGAACCATTCAACCCCAAATTACAGATTGGTCACATATGTAGTGGAAGAAAAGAAGTAGAAAGATTATAATAGGGAGGGGAAAGGTTAATTATTGACAGTGAACGTTGGTCAAAAATCAAGGACAATTGAATGTAATGTTAAACAACATTTACCTATCTGGAGCTTCTAATTGAGAAATGGACACACAATTCGTCGAAAAATCTTAATCAGGAAACTAACTTTAAAAGTGAGTAGCTTACATTTTGATTTCAACAACATACAGCAATGGCAAAATCCTAAATGGTATGCTTGATTTGGAGGTTGCTCTAAAAATAAACACAGGGTGAAATGCGTCTGATTTTATGTAAAATATCATTTAACAGAGTCGGATGTAACATGGCGGCCAACTTTTTCAATGAGTGTTAATTCACGAGAATGGAATAAATTTTCATTTTTCCCTCCTGTTATATTATTAAAAAAAGAAAAACTTACCTTCTAACTAATGTGGAATCAAAGTTATTTTTTTAATAGCTTGACAAATTTGGTTTTCAATATAACGCATAATGATATTATAGGGCAAGAAAAATCTCATATATAACAAGCTAACATCTATTAGGAACAAAAATTACATTTATCTTATTTTAGATATATTTGAATTCGAATTACGTGTCTTATATTTATTTAAATATAACAAAATATTGATTTATATATAAAGCCCAACTGGGTACAAATTCATCAGGTAGAATGTCTTAAAATGTTAACATAATTAACCTTCATTCTGCCTCGAGTATTTAGGGGGTTTCTCATTGTCAAATAAACCTTTCACTTAAATAAATATAGATTTTAACACAACGTCAATAAATTTGCCTCAAAATATATTTACAAACTATGTACTTAACTTAAAAGAGAAGAGTGTTACATGTTGTATGAAACCAACTATATTTGTAGCAAATTACTACCTATTGATTATTTAGCAATTTTTGTATCCCAAGTTATTATTCAACCTTTATATTAACTGGACTATTCAATATGTGTTAGTTCTGTTCTCTTCCAACTCAGGGATCGTTTACAAGACGTAATTTTTTACCCAATCTTTGAAGAAACCCAACAATAAAATCCATGACAACCTAATATTAAAAATATAATATTTTTATATTAATGCCAAATTAAGTCATAATATAAAAATCACTCTTTAAATAAAATAGAACCTTGGCCTTATGATAAGATTAAAGAAATTAAATAGAACTGGTCTCTGCCGTTACAAGATCCTTTTTGAATTTGACTCTTAGACATAAACCTATTTATCCTAATATGTGTTATATGGTAGATTAAAAAAATAGAATAACAAAAGATTTATTGGTTTATAAGGTTGAAGAATAGATAAAATCTGGATTAAGCTTAATTTTATTGGGAGTATGTATATTGTCACCCTTAAATCGCCTTATCATAATCATGTAATTATTCATAAACTGACAATGAATCTCCTTTCCTTTTCCTCATAAGTTCCACTCTATATACCCACTAAGAAAAAGTGTTGGGGTAAAAAATAATAGAAAGATCCATTCCATCATTAGAGAACAAAGTAAAAGTGGGAGATATTATATATAATTTGAAAACCTCTTCAAACCCTTTTTCTAGCCGCTCATATGTTTCTTTCAATTAAATTTTTGAAATATAAACACATTTTCACCTTCAAAAACACAGAGTTTTCACGAAAAATATATTCCCATAAATGATACAGACACGTTTTTAAATAGGAGTCAGCTGCAAAAATTGTTTTTGATATTGGGTGGTTTTCTCTTAAATATTTTTAAGGGGTTTATTATATCGAAGTAAAAATTTGGCACAGGACAAAAATATTCTTTTTAGACAAAATTATGATTCTTGCGAGTTAATTGGTAGATTTCACCAAAAGTGGATAAGAGAATTTTTTAAAGAATAATTTCTCTCTGCACAAGTCCTATTTGTCATTAAATGAGCATTTACGGGGAAGGGGCTAGCAGAGAAAGAGAATAAGGTAGATGCCTAGATCAATATTTTAAAAAATAGAATAAAATGATTTACTACAATTTCAAAGAAACTCCTTCCCCCCCACGAATCGCAGAAAAATAATGTAACTAGATAAACCTGCGACTAAACTACTGTAAGTGTATTAGTAAAACTTTATATTATTCGGAAAAGTATGATTAATTTTCTTGAACACAACCTAAAATTTCGGATACTTAGCCCAAAATAAAAATAATTACGTAACATCACCTGGGGAAGAGAGAGATAGAAAAAGCTTCAAATATTAGGAAAATAGACCAAGAGGCGATGAAAAAGTTGTTAACTAATAGGATTAAAGTGCTCAAATTTTCAAAAGGTCAAAATGGTAAAAGGAATTAATGGCAATAATTTGTGGGAATATTTGGGAATTAGGGTTTATGGGGTGGGGAACATATCTAGATGGGAAATTTCACATAGGTTGTGTTGGTAGTTTATTTTATAATTCACCTCTACCGTCCATCTGTATCCTTAATGAATTTACTTTTTTCTAATTAACAGCATGACCTTTAAGTAACTCGTGCAGTTTTATTATGCATTATTGTAAAAGGATAAAGTAGGCGGCATGTTGAAGCATTCAATCGTCATTGTGATAAAGGGTACTTGAAATACTACGGTTAGAGAACATGGTAAAATGGTTGATTTTCTAAGGAAATATGTATCGAATGGCAACGAATCTGACCAAACCATTTAAGAAAATATCTTCGCACTATGAGCCCGATTAATCACTAAGCCGGATATCAGAAGATTCATGTACGATTCATTCCCTGTTTTCATACAACTTTTTAAGTTTTCTTTAAACTTCATTGCAATTTTTTCTAATTATTTTGTGAGCCACCTTTATGTTACCTTAAACAAGGTAGCGATGCCAATTATAATGGTCTTGTTTTTCAATAGTTTTATATTTTCTTTTAGAATTTTAGATCATCAGTTACCTCCAGTATATATTCTTTAATTTTCTTATGCAATTATGCATTCGGTTATGATATAATAGAAACAATATGTTAATAAAGCTTTGATTCATAGGGCGAAAGTATATGGAAAAATGAAACATTCTTTTTTGGCTTCCTTCAGCCTGTAAACTCTCATCCTATCGTTCCTTTACCTAAACCTCTTTGCTCCGTGAAACGCAACCATGAAAAGACTTGAAGGCATTCAGGAGCCACGCTCGCTGCAAAACTCTTGCTCGAAATCTTTACCATGTCACCTCTAATGTCCGGTTTTCTGATAGAATTAAAAATCTAATCATTTATATTCCTTAAATCAAATATCAGGTGTCTCTGAAATCCTTGGCGCATTTGTTTACATATTACCCAGAACACTTTAAATATTTCCAATCATACCTTTGCCCCCATCCATCCTTGATCACTCCAATTCCCTTTTCTTTTGATTACATGTTTCGAATCTTTGACCGCTTTGACAGGATCCGACTTTGCATGTCTTGCCCTTATCCATCCAAAAGAAGCAGCAGAAATCTATCCAATATAAAATCTATTTTAAGGTTTTGCTTACAAACATTAACTTAGATTCTGAAAGACCCTCCTTCCAATTCCTCTTACTGACCCTTTTCCACCCCCTATAACTCTGCGCTATGTCTCTGCATCCCTAATGATTGTACGTACCTTTCTTTGGTTTGTGGTTCATTCTACTTTATCTATATTTACCCGGAATAAATTTTATTTGGATAAGTTCATACGACACTGGTGCCTTCAGGTATCCTCTAAAGATCCACTAATCAATCGAGCTTTCCTAAAGTAGATAAAAATGACATAAGTCTTGAAGTTAAAATGCTAAAGATATTTCTTTCTGCAGTAAAAGTGAAACTTTCATTGGTTTCTAATCTTTCTTTTTTAAACTCTTGCAATCAGCATGAAAGCGAATTCGGAATTAAAGTCAAATTATAACTATAAAGTCAGAGTATTTTTCTTTTTTCTTAGAAAATATTTTAACAAATTTGAAAAACCTTTTTGATAAGAAAAGAAAGGAAATTGAACAGGCTATGCAATTTTCAGATTTATAGAAATATCTAAAAGAAAAATTTCACAAAAAGTAATTAAATTAAAATATCACTTTAAAACTCTATCTACCTGATACCAAGACTAGAATAATCATGCTCCCTATTAGCCTATGAATCATTTCAATTGCCAACTATTACTATGCTTTCAAACATGCATTTTTCAGATCTTTAAATCCAACTGCAGCCAGGAAATCTCATGGGCATTTACCGTATGGATTAGGACGTTTCCTTACTAAAAATGCAGTTCTTTTCACAGAGACCTCCCCATATTTTGTCAATTCATGCTCTAGTTAATAACCGTGTTTCCTTCGGGATTTAAGCATCCATTCTTGAAAAGAAGTGGTAACTTGTTCCCTACAACATATCAGATTCTCTGATCTGACGCCCGGAATAAATCAGATATAGAAAACTTTTTATTCTCTTAAGGATACTGGTTATGAACCTCGTTCCAGTTTTTCCAGTTAGATAATAAGGCCTGGAACCATTCATTATCCTACGCTTAGACGGAGGGGAGTAAACACTAATCTAGTTGTTTTGTAGGAAGAGGACAAAAAAATGGGGACCCAATCAGTTTATTATCTATAAATTATTCTTAAAGATCAATCTTCAGACAGTAGTCATTGAAGTTTCTCCTAGCTTGTTGCCTTGATATTTCCAACTGAATGGCAACATGAGTTTTGATTAGCTCGAACAAATGCTTTTGTCCCCTTTTTTATTAGCCTTTGGCTGTCCACCAAGATCAGATTTTATACGACTTTTGGGATACCTCAAAAATTGTCGACTTGACCTCTACTTCACCCAAGGTCAGAAGTTTGGGTGCTTTAGGTATATTAGAAATGTTTTTCAGATATGTATGTAGAAACACTTGAATTAAAAAACAAAAATAATAGAGGCCTTATAGGTAGTTTTGAACTTATGATATGCTAGACATAAATAAATATAACAATATTTCATAAATTAACTTATTAAGTAGGCTAAGATCTTTAAAAAGCTTTGCAATGAATGTCACTATATTATATTATATTGTAGAAATACATCTATTTTAGTATGAAGGCATTTTATGGATACATTAGAGCGGTTCTCTGAAAAGTCACCTACCTGGAGAGGAACTATGCACTACCCCAGAAAATCAGGCAGTGCCTTGAGATTTCTCAACAATTTTCCCATATATCTCCATACATATATGCCTATATGTGTAGAGGAAGGATAGAAGAAATCACAAGAGGTACAAGGGTCTTTGTTACTGACATTTCGCTCCTCTGGATCTTCATCAGATTAACAATGAACTAAAGGAAGAAATACTTTATTCATGTAGACAGATGTTGAAATGGGGGGAACCCCTCCTCTTTTCCGTGGATAGGGGGACAAGAAAAGCGATTAGTTTAGGGGTTGGAAAATCCAAAGTACAACCTCGGGAAGTCTCCTCACAGACGTCTCCTTGGATATGAAGGAAGGAGCCGACTCCTTCGCAGGATTTCTCACCCTTGCTCTTTTGGCTATATTTTGACCTATTGCTAGTAGGGGACAGGAGGGAGAGAGGGAAAAGGTTTAAGTTAGGTAAGCTCGTCACTCTTCATTGTCCATTTAATCCTTAACTCAGGTGAAGAACCTTTAAACCCATCGAAGTCATCTTCATTAGTTGTTCATGCCGTTGCTTTGTTTCATTTTAATTTTACTTTCTTCTATCTTCTCATTAACTTTTCGTTGGTTTATTAATTTTAAGAGCCCTATCTTCAGTTAGGAGTTTCTTTTGACTGCTTGTGAATCTAAGATTTATCCTTATATCGTCCGTAATATGAGGTTCGTGGATAAATCTTAGTGCATTTCTTTTATGTTGGTCAAAATTTTCTGGTCCATATTCCTTATAGTCAGGTTGAGTGACAGAATATTTGCTTTTCTTTTAATCCGAAACGCTTCTGCCTCATCTCCTTTTCGTGTCCGTTATCCAATAGATACCTTTATTTTGTATTATCTTTAATTTTAGTAGTTTAATTTGAGTGTGTAGGCAGGAATCGGTAAAGAAGTTAGGACAGATTGTAAAAGTGTGTTATAAAGGTTTTTTTCTTGTTTTTTTTCCTACTCTTCTTATTTTTGCTCGAAGTGATGGCCGTATGCTAAGACAAATGTAAAATGCACTTTTATGAGATTTAGTGTAGCTTCACAATTATTTATAAATTTATTATATGCAAAGGCTAAAATGTAAAATATATTAAAAAAAAATTTTTTTTTACCAAATGTGCATTTCACATTTGTTTTAACATACGGCCGTAAGTTTTCTCTTCTAAATTCCTTTTTCTTATATCCGGTTTAAATTACTCTTGCATTTATAAAAATCCTAAGACTGTTCCTGCAAGTGCGTATTTGTAGTGGTTTCAATCTATTGCGTTTTTGAAGTATTCTTCTTCCTATTGTGATTATTTTAAATTTGAGAATATTAATTTTGATTTTCAAAGTTTTCCCATAGTTGTTTATATTTTTTATTTCTAGTTTCCTGACTCTTGCATGGGTTCTATGGTTTTAGTAAGGAGTAATAACAATATGCCTTATATCATCTGCATACTGCATGTTTATGCTTGCTAGTGTTACATGACTAGGGATATCTGCAGTCGGACTAAGACATTCACCCTGTAGCCCTCTAGCCTTAAGCCTGAAGGTTGTTTCCTTATATTCCTCTAAATCTATGTACGCTCATCTGCTTCGTACATAGTCGCAGAGTAAGCAAACCATGCTGTTGATCATGTCTAGCTGAAGTATCTTGGATATTAACCTTTCAGTCCAGACATTGTCGAATGCTTTTTCAACATCTCACTTAAAGATATTGATTGTGTTTTTTTCTGCAGTGGATTTTTCAGTGAGTACCAATAGTATCGCTAGACATAAATATCTAATTTATTTGCGCACAGTTTGGAATTTTCCGGAAGTAGTCGTAGTCTATTTGGTTTTATACTTCACATCAGTCTTTGATATTATTTTTCTATTTTGGGTCCTTTCGTTGTACATGGGCAGGGCATTGCTTTTCTATTTCACACACACACACACACACACACACACACACACATATATATATATATATATATATATATATATATATATATATATATACCACCTTTGTAAATTTGTTATTCCTTGATAATGACTAAACATGTTCGAAAGTACTTGGAATCTGCCTTTCATTTTCCTGTGTGATTTTTGCATATATATATATATATATATTCCTTATATATATATATATATATATATATATATATATATATATATATATATATATTCAACATACCGCAATAAACAGTAAAAACAGAATAATTATTAACTAGTTCGAAAAAATCTGTACTGGTGTAGCATTCGAACCAGGCACAGTCAGGCAGCGAGCAACTGCCTTGATCTCAAATTAAATGGTCCTTTGAAATGTAGCAACCGGCGTATACGTCCAAAATAGGGCCCACGCGAGAGTCACTGAAAACATAAAGTACAAAGAGAGAGAAAAGTAAAGTCAGCGCCGTTTAAGATAATGTCACAAGGTAGTAAACGGAGCACAGTTATCTCTCTTAGAGTTGGTCGAGGCAATCTTTGGCAAACATAATAATCAAAGCAGACTCCAGAATAAACTGGTTAGCTACCACTGTTAAACAAATAGAAGCCAGGTCAGTAAGCTGTCTCCATGGCAACATGCAATTGCCCAGAAAGAATTTTACCCAATAGTCGGAGTGCCTTTCTTATCAATATTTTCAGCAGTAGTCAATCAAAAGTCGAGTTATGTTAATACCGACAAATCAACAAGCCGGTACATAGGAGGGAGGTGTGGCTTATTTGGACGAGGAACTTGTAGAGCGTGGCTTAAATTAAATATATATAACTATGTGAAGCCAAAACAGAGAGAGAATAATTAGATTTACTGTTTTACATAGCAATATAATCGCGTTATATATCGTTCAGTCCGATCTCTTGGATTCGCGTCATCATCTTTGTATATAGTCGTGTAAATAACTCAGACATTAAGGTGTAACTCATAAAGGCTTTATTCGTCCGGCCTATTTGAACTTTGCTTGCACTTGACCTCGAACTTAATTTATGTCAGAACTTAGAACCTAAAACTTAATTAAAGAATTTTTTTAAAGTGCAATAAGATGTAGTTCAATAATATTTATATTTTTGCTTTGATGACTTCAATATCCTGACGTTGCTCAGTCTGCCTGTTTCAAGGTCTTATTAATCGGGAAAACAACCATTGCGCATTCTCTTCGTTAATAGCAATTCCTCGCGATTACATAACTCCCGAAATAGCAATGTTCTACCCTGGTGTGGTCTATCCTCATCCTTTGGGCTATTTGATACTCTCGCTAAAATAAGACCGTCCCTGGGCTTAGGGCGCCCTATAGCAATCAACAAATAAATCTCGTGAGAATTAAGGAAGGGAACGTAAACCAACCGGAGTTCTTGCCCAAAGATTACGTGATAACTCAGTAATCTATCAATATTACTGGCAACCAGTGTTCCCCTTCCAAGCAAAGCTCTTGAGTTGTCCTTACAATTACCTACAAGGGTCCCTCATAATTAGGGGCGACCTTTAGGAGCCCCCCCCCCCTCCATGAAGCCAGTCGGCTACGCCCAAGCGAGTGGTCCAAGTAGAGTGTATGTGAAGCTTCTGTTTGTAGACAAGTTTTTGGTAGATAGATGCTTATAATCATATAGTTCTATTTTAATATATATATATATATATATATATATATATATATATATATATATAATTGGATATTTTGTAAACTCTTTAATTTCTGAGCATGAAGATAAATAAAAAAATAATAATAATTTGGGACAATATTTTTGGAACAGTTTTTTCTAGACACAAATAAGATAAATCGAAATCCAATATGCATTGAAATGGAAAGGCGATGTGAGTTGCTAAATAAATTATATAACTTAAACGTGAGCAAGAATATAAATGATATAAAATGATCAAATTTGTTTTGTTAAAATATGAATTTTACAGAATTTTAGGGCTAAACGCAGATCTAGAAGGGCAAAGAAAATATATATTATCAGGTACAGGTTCATCCACCCAAAACGAGCCTGCCCTCACTTTTTGTGATATATCTTCCATTTATCTACTTATCAGCCTTACTTTGCATGACATAACAGAGGCAACGCCTGTGAACACAACTAGATTTCAATACGAGCTCCAGCAAAGAATATACGTCAAACATTACTACAAGACAGGCTCGTTTACAAAGTGCAGGACACTTTCGTGTATCAGTTCGAATGGGAAAAAAGCACCCTCCAAGAGCAGTATCCAGGACTGGGTAGACCACTTTGTGAACTAGAGAACAGTGGAGAACCTCACTGCAGCCAGTGACAACCATCCAAGCCATTCAGGACGGCCAAGGAAGCGTACAGCTGAGCTGGTCGAGAGCGTGAGAGTCAGTTCAGCAGAGATCAAAACGCTCTGTGGGCAAGCGAAGTCAATACCTCGGTATATCCCGTTAGACTTGCAGAAGAGTGCTATTAATGGATGTAAATGCATACTTATACAGAATACAGACAAAGCACATCCTTATAGCCTCAGACAAGGAGCAGAGAAAGGCTATGGCAGTTAAAATACTAGTAAAGATTTAGGAGACCCCCAACTTTCCTTAACCTCTTTTGGACCTCAGATGAAGCTAACTTCCATCTTGAAGGAAAGGTTAACTCGAAGACAAATGTCTTCTAGGGGACCTAGAGACCTAATGCTGTAGCTACCAAGCCCCTACACTCCAGTAAGTGTACTGTAGGACTTCAATCTCAGCCAAAGGCATCATCAGACCATTCTTCTTCGAGGAATCTAGCGCAAGAGTGACAGTCACCAAGGAGCGGTATGCTGACGTCCTCAAAACTTTCAAGAGGGAGCTTCTAACCTTGTTGCCATCGATCGCTTATGGAGAAGTTCTGGTTCACCAAGATGGAACAAGCTCTCACACCTCAAATCTGTCATTAGACTGGCTGAAAGAGCAATTTGGTGGCCGTTTGATCAGACTCAAGACTTATTTTGAGTGGGCACCTCACAGCCCAGACCTTTGCCCTGAGATTTCTTTCTCTTGAGCTACCTTAAACACAAAGTGTTCGCAGAGAGACCCAAGAGGACCATCACGGGACTCAAGAAAGCCATCAGGGAGGAGATCAGAGTCATTAATCCGTCCGTTTGTAAGGACATCATGGACAACTTTGTGCTGCGCCCATAAAATGCACAGAGCTAAATGCAGGTCATCTCAAACACCCGCTCTAGAAAAAAGAAGTAAAGTCCAAGGACTCTCATGCTTTGATATCATGTTTAGAAACACAATAAACTAGTTAGCACCAAAGTTTCATTCAATCTTTGCATAAAATTAAGAAATGAAGCATATCGAAAGTTGGGGCCCGTTTGGGGGGGATTAACCTGTATAAGCCCAAGGTCATGTTTTTTTTTAAATTATGTGGATGAATTAAAATAGATTTAAACAATATACTTTATCTTAAAAGTAGTTTTCATTCGTTTTTTAGCTAAAGAAATGGATACTTATGACGTTTGAATTCAACTCTTTGGGGATTGCAGACAAACAGCTGTCTAAGATTTCAAATACGTTATTATCAAAGAGTTTTAGTAAAATGGAATGTCTAAAGACTCAGGGTCAAGCACTGGCTACACACTCAACTACGAGGAGTTCAAGGTTATCAAAATTGCTAGCATCCAGAGCTGGCGAACAACATGTCAACAATCGT
Organism: Ceratothoa steindachneri; assembly: GCA_963969495.1. Classification (NCBI taxonomy): domain Eukaryota; kingdom Metazoa; phylum Arthropoda; class Malacostraca; order Isopoda; family Cymothoidae; genus Ceratothoa; species Ceratothoa steindachneri. The sequence goes on from OZ018331.1 coordinate 47,182,112, forward strand.
GCTTCTGTAGGACAATACTCGACCCAATATCACAGGTGTATTGCGCGGTGAAATTAATAATCCAGGTTCAGAGTGACTACCTGATCGGCCATAATCGCCTGATAATTCTCCTTCTGATTACTTTTTTTATAGACTATCAGAATAATACAAAAGATTCACTGGTAAGTACTTTTATTCCAAAGGTATAGATATACTTTTAATTAATTCAGATAAGTTATTTGAAATAGTTAGAAACAATATTTTTCGAAGCACAAATATATTTTTATATTGGTAAGTTAAAATCCAGTAAATTTCCAAGTCATGATTTTAAAATATCCGGTACATTTAAAAAAAGTTCAAAACGTGTTGGTGGGACCGCTTACGAATTTTTTTAAGAATTTCTCAGAATAAAGCATCGTGTGATTAGATTTTAAGTTAGCGAATATAACTCCTAATTTTTAAGAAGAAAAAAAGGAAACCGATTATCGACCCATAATTTTAAAATCCATCGTAGGTAAATCAATAGACTCCGTCATTCGCGATAAGGTAATTGATCATTTAAAAGCACATAATCTTATAAATGATATTCAACACGGCATTGGACAGAAACGTTCATTCTTATCTAATCTTTTGGAATTTTATGACAGCATGATTAAAAGCTATGACGAAAGTAAATCTTCGGACATAGTTTACCTAAACTTTGCTAAGGCATTCTTTACCCTTAATTATGGGTGATTACAAAGTAAAAATTTTGCTCGTAGAAATAGGGGAAAACTCCTACCTTTGGTAGAGTCGTGGCTAAGTAATCGTATGCCGAAAGTAGTTTTAACTGGTAAATTTTCGGAGTGGAAAAATGTAACTAGTGGCGGGCCCCAGGGATCTGTGTTGGGACCATTGGCCTTCTTGGTATATTATCAATATTTGCGGAGAACACAAAAATTGTGGGTAAAAGTTTAAATGAGACAGATAGCAATTTAATTCATCGAAATCTAAATAAAGTCTTTAAATGGTCTAATAAATGTAAGATGAAATTCAATATGGACAAATGTATAGTTTTGTACCTAGGTCAAAATAACCAAAGTTTTACCTATTAAATGGGTGGTAAATATCTTATCTTCGTGGAGGAAGAAAAGAATTAGTGGTACGGGTTTCAAAGGATTTTAAGTTTAACAAAGAGTGTGATGAAGCGTGTAAGATGGCAAAACCAATACTTCGATTTATTGCGAGCATATTTCACTATAAACACCAAGATATAATTATACCTCTATGGAAAAGTTTAGTAAGGCTCCCTTAGAATAGGCGATACAACTGTGGTCACATTATGCACATGTAAACATCAATAAAATGGTAAGAATTCCACGAAGCGCAATGCTACTAATTCTCCAGATTAGAAATAAGTCTTATATCGAAATATTAAATAAATTAAAACTGCCGACTCTCAAAAGTAGGCAATTGCCACATGAGCGTATTAAAGTATTTAAAATTTTAAATGAATTTGAAAATGTACATTATGAAAATAATTTTAAGTACGACCATGCTATCACACGTAACGCGAAAGGACAAAGGTTTTAAAACAAGCATAGCTAAATAAAATTTTACCTTTAAAATCCTTGATGAATGGAACGCGCTCCAGGCAGAGGTAGTAAGTAGTTTCAAAAACAAAATTGAATGTTATTTTACGAATAATGATAATAATAATGAAGATGATGGAGCTTGAATAGAGCCCGTCGTGCATGATTTGAGAAGATAGGAGCTCACTTACACTATTCACTTAGAATCCACCGTCTTCCAAAACAAATGCTGCCTTCATTTATTTTCAGACACTCACGCACCTAAAATGACTAAGGACCCCTAAAACTTCAAATATACTTAGAAATGGCTATTTTCTCAATGGTCACCGCGTTCTGATCCTATCTGATGTCAATGCCATCAATCAGCCTCTCCGATGAGATGCCATTTGATTTCTTTATTTTTTCTATGTCAGGAGGCGCAAGAACTCGCGTCTAAGATGGTGTACATCCTCGACCCTGAGATAGAGGAGGTCAAGTTGACGGCACGATATATGGCCAAGGAAGTTGTGACAATGATACAATTATGGGAAGTCATTGATTGACGGAATATATTGCCGGCTGCGGATTATTTAAGAATTAATATTTTAACAAAGTTTAGAAATCAATGTAAGTGAGGCAAATATTCCGGTTATTTTACTCTGTTTAAATAAGGAATGAAACTTAATACAAGAGGTTACAGCAGAATATAGCTGAGGATTGCTTAATGCGGAAAAATTAAGGCAAGACTTGTCGATAGAAAGTTATCAGTTCAACTTCATTAAGGAAGTTCAGCTTTCAAGATCAGAAACTAAGCCCTTTTTAAATATAAAGTCCAAAATAATTTTATTAATGGAAACATCATGTGACTCTTCAGCATAACAAATTAACAGAATGAACGGAATTAGGTTAAAGAATTGGTTACACTAAAAAGAAATGCATTTATTACCTGAAATACTCAGAATTAGATTATCTGATTTAAAACTATATCTAAATGGTATATATTAAACATTAATATGAAATGAACGTAAATTACGACAGCAATTGACAATAGAATACGATTGCGGAATTAACGGAAGTTAATGGTATGGTGATCAAGGGTTCAATGAAAAAGGTGAATAGAACTAACATGAATAATAGATGGATAATTAACTAATTAATTTAATAATTACCAACAATACTGAGATATAATGAGATTTAGACCAAAATGACACAATTATAACACAACTGTAGGATTAATGACCAACAATTTGAAATTCCTAATCTAACCTTACATAATATAAAGTGAAAATTAGATTCTCTCATGGAACAAAACCTGTTAAATACGAAAACCTATTACTAAGCACTGACTTACAGGCAAACGATAATGAATTCGTTCATCGAGGTGAAACAGTGAGGTTAGGATACAATTATCAGGGGCCATTTTGATTGGGTGGACTTGAACGTATGCGTAATTTTTTTCTCTTTCAGAGAGGGCCTTAATATATTAATTACTTTCTTCATAGTTACAATTGAATCTACTAAAAATAAGATGATGAATTAATGCGATTACTTACATTTTAATGAGAAAAGGGAGAACATAAACATATACAAATTATTAGTTCAAGCCCCAAAAGCGCAGTTTAGGGGCCGCAATTACGAGAAAAAATATATTTCTAGAGTGGGGCCACCTACATTTTACATTTTCATAGTGAAATTTTGGCTGCGTGGATCCTATTTTAACATGATTATATAAAGAATCATTGTGGATGTAAAAAGTGAATACTTCAGTAATGTCTACTATTATAAAATAAAAGATGCATTGTACTGAATTATGAAGTACACCATCTATATAGTAGAAAACTTGCAAGATTTTACTATATTTAAAAATTAATAACACAAAAACTAATTAATTTATAAAAGTGATGGATATATTAAATGAAATAGGAGTTTTTTCCGTTTTATGTTTTAAATACAATAACTTTAAAATGTTTTCTTTGATTGTTAAACAAGGCAAATTATTTACACCATATTTCCCATGACATTTTCTAAAACATCAGAAGTAATTTTTTCGATTTCTTCAATGATTTTTGTTACAATTCTTGAAGATTATTAGGCATATTTACGTATACTTATTCTTTAGGGGTATCCTCAAAGGAAAAATCTGGAGGGGTAAGATCAGGTGATCGTGTTAGCTAGGAAACATTACCTAAACATATTTGATTCCATAGTTTAGAATTTTATTGTACGCGGTAAGACAGAAGCATGCCAGTTTACTGTCACTAGAAGATCCGCATCTAGGCAGCTAACGCATGAAAAACGTTAAATTACTAAATTGCTACCTAATATAAATCATGACTCAATTTGAGGAAGAGAGAAAATAAAATCATGGAGTTAAGCTAGGAAACTGAAGATTTATGACAACTTTTCTTATAAAATGAAAAGAACATGGAATAAATTGAATAGAAATGCCGATTACAGCTCCAGAGCGAAAAGATTCAACAAGTTTAGTTTAACATTCAAGTTAAAAAATATGAGTTTTGTTACTAATTCCTTTTCTATATTATCTAATCTTTCAACTTTCTGCTTCCACCGTTTCCGTTTGTGTTGGACAAGATTTGAGTCGATGTTCTGATATTTGCCTCTTTTGTATTTATGCAAATTGTCTTATGTAGGAAAGGTGATATAGAACTATCTGTGGAGACGACTTTTGGGAATATTTCTAATGCACAAATAAGGAAGGTTTTAAATGTTAATGCATTTCATGAGAAATTTAGTCATCACCTTATTAGAACGTCCCTGGATTGCTAATTGATATTTGAAGACCTTATGGATAATAAGAATTATCTGCGTATGAATATTTTGTTAGAAATAACCTTTTTTTAATAAGAAATAAAGTATCCCTGGTATAGAAAAACGCACTTGCTGCAATCCCATCTATTCAAATTTCAGTATTTTTTCTCAGTGTTTATCATCCTAGAAATAAATCATATAAATTAGATATCGAATTTGTTTATTATTTCCCGTTTTTAGGCCTTGAACAAATAATGTAAATTAGGTATCTTATTTCGGTATTTGTTCCAGGATTTTATCCCGAGATTTAAATCAAATTCGGGCATGTCTTACTCCTTATTCCTATTTAATCATCCTCAGCACCTCTGTGTAAATATGTGGTTTTCTTCGTTTCTTACCTCAAGTCTCTAATTTTAGAGTGGAAAAATGGTTAGGAGCGGGAGCCCTGCTGTGATCTCTTCTGAAGGGCTTGAGAAAATATTGTTTAGTTCCGCGAATCTTTCTCCTTTTAATCCTAGATCAAGTTCTCCTGACCACTTGTTTGCTTCTATTTTCAGATCTATTTAACTTTTCCTCTCAATAACTTTTGTGTTTGTTATGCTGTGGATTACTTTGTTTGGCACTCTGTAGTTTTATTTTCCTCGACTGTAAGCAGAAAAAAAATAGATACAGAGGTTAAATTTAAATATAACTCCCAACTGAATTGTATAACTTACGTGTATTTCTCTAATTAAGTCCCTTTTTATGTATGACATCTATATGGTTCATCATTAACTGCAAATACAACATACTTCGTTCTTCGGCTTCTATTTCTTTCATATTCATCTATTTTTTTAAATTTCATTATACTGTAAGTGCTTGTCTCTGTTCGAAATAAATAATTATTTCATAGTCATATTTTAGGGTAATCAAAGGCGCTAAAATTGAAAAATGCACGGAAAAGGTGTATCAATTGAGGTTTTTGAGAACCAGTTGATCGGTATATCTAGCCCACAGGATGTAAGATACATTTTGTTTACTTTCATCGAATAAATGCATTTTTCAATATATATCATATTTTTATGCAGGAAATTTTTGATCACACTGAGAATGGTGATAGAAGGAACAACCAAATGTGTAAAGTAACTGATTTTCTTACATTTGCGGAACCTTCAAACCCGTGAAGCTTCAAGAAAATCATCACGACTCTTGTTTGAGTCTACTACAAAGGTTACTTAATTTTTTCTTTCACTGAAAATATACTTCTACTGTCAATATCCTGAGATAATAGATGGAGGGAAGGTAAAGTTATGTAATGTTTGCCCTTTGCTGCACCAATGGTGTGACGAGAGCACAACAATATCGCTCCTGCAACCGCTTCAATTTAGAACTACCATTTCCATACTCAAATGCTGACCACGTTCTTAGCAGTGATTCTAGTTCCAAGTTGTAGACGCAGTGATGTTAATTACTAGCACGATTTAAGCAACAATTGGCCCATATCCTTTAACCAGGGAGCTTTCCATGGTCTCAGAGAGCAAATAAGGCTCTGGGTGTCATCTCGCGTAATTTCGATTATAAATCTCGTGACGTAATAGTCCCGCTTTATAAATCCTTGGTTCAACTTCTTTTCAAATATGCCGTTCAATTTTGGTCTCACTTTTACGTCAGGGATATTGACAGGATGGAGAGGGTGCAGAGAAGAGTAACTAAATTGGTTCCAGAGCTCCGCAGTTTAGAGTATGAAGAAAGATTGAGACAGCTGAAATTACCATCTCTTAAAAAGCGTAGACTAAGGGGAGATTTGATCGAAGTTTTTAAAATATTCAAAGTTTACGATACGTTAAACTTTAGGCACCTATTTACCTTCAGTGAAGTGAACAATACCCACGGAACTAACAGTTTCAAGTTTGAGGGTCGTAGGTTCGATACTATTATAGCGAAAAATTTCTTTACATATAAAATCATAGACAAGCGGAACAGATTGCCAGCTGAGGTGGCGGTAGTGAATCATTGGATATATGTAAAAATCGTTTAGACAAGTATTTCGAAAATTGTGAGGGTAATATAGGAGAATAAACAATTGTCATCATGACTCATAAAAATTCGCAAAATTTTTAGGGCTGCTTCGAGTGAGTCGGTTTGCCCTTGCACGCTTGTATCTCGGTAAACTTTACCGAGTAAATACAAATACAAATAAGGGTCCTTGATTTATCTAAAAAAGGCAGATCTAGTGAAATCAAAACTGAAGCACCGCAACATGCTGGAAGATGAAATGAGCATCACGACAGCACGTTAATAGCATAGACAGCTAACTGCCTTGCCTTTTTTAGAATGGCAAATAAATTTTACTAATGAGGTGAGCAGGGTCTTCTGATGCAAAAAACTCTGCAAGTCTGGCCCTTTCAAGCCCATATAATTGGAAGCTGACAATATTTGCAGGAAAAGATACTCTGAAAGCAGTTCACCAAAAGAAGAAGTATCTGCTTCCCTCCATTCAACGACGATTACTAAAAGCTATGAAACTATGAAGCTAGTGCTTTGTTCTATCGAGTACGAGAAGTACCAGTGGAAAATATAGGGTCACCACAAACTAATCAGTCTACTTCTGCGCCTTCAGAGTGGTTCTGCAAAGGAGATTTTGCTTTTTGTGCTTGCAGAACACTAGAGCTCATGCGGTACACTAGGTAAATAAAAAATTTCCTGAAAGACCAAAGGATGGACCAGAAAGTTTCAATTGTCTTTACAAACCCCTTGTTATTCAAAGACGATATTCTTGCCTCTACTTAATCTCAAGCTGGGCTAGGCGAAAAATTTCATAAAACTAATGGATCGAAAGTCTTTTAATAAAGCTAAAATCAAACAAAATATAGGGTACTGTATAAAATGAATTGAAAACTATCTGCAAATCATAAGCAGAGCTTTGTTATCAATCGAATTATTTCATTATATCCTTCAGTAGTTGCACTCCGTGGGAGAATTTCTCTATGCCACTTGTTTAAATATTGGAACACATATATGCTCGAGGGAAGAAATTTATTCTTTAATTTAGAAATAACTCTTACGAAGAATCGCTAGTGCAACCTCAATTTACTTTTTTAAATCATGTGTGTGTAAGCTCTTTTACAAATTAGGTAATGTTGGTTTAACTTTTTCCTGAAAATAATAAAGATTACATACGTCTCACATAATGTTGCTTTTGCAAGTTTCACTCAACATAGACGGTCTTCTGTAGTTGTTCACTTCTATCTTCAAGGATTTATTTAGGTGGCAGCCATTATCACGCTATATTTTTAATTTGTAGAAGGCCTATCATACCGTGAAGCAATACAGTAACATAGAGACCCTACCATCTATTGATCCGAGGAGAATTCTTCGAATTTTCCTAGCTGACTTTCGGCGAGATCGTGGATTATGCGTAGGGGGGAAAGAAAAGAGCACTCTTGTGTCCAAATTGGCCTAAAGAGGGCGTGTCACAATTAAATTTCTTTGGGGTACTAAGAATCAACGGCATCACCTCGCTGAGGCTCACAGATATTGTTGCTAATCACTACCTAGAAGACCTTTCGATCTCTATTGTTACGATCTAAATACATTCCCTACAACAGCAACTCAAACAGGTTCTAAATCATACCTCTCGCTATGTCGAAGTGAAAAGAATTCGTTTTTCTTTGGCGATAAATAAGATGGAAGACTTCTGTCACCATCCAAGGCTTCATTTTGAACTCGACTTGCTGCTAAATTATGCTCACTGGAGTTCGTAGAGCAAGATCGTTTCCTTGGTCTTGTTTTTGATCGACGCCGCTCACTGGGCCTATACGATGGACATTCTTCGCTCCGTAGCGTTCAGCACTTGAGTGTTAATAGGGCTACTTCTTTACTTTTAACCGTTCTCGCTGTTGAGTATGAAGTGCGGAAGATTTACTAAATATACACACTGTTCTCCGTTTGGCCTTCGATGCATTCTCCACATACGATGTAAACGGTCTTCTTTTTCATTAATGAGTAAGTGCCACTTACTTTATGCATTGTAAAGTCAACAATGCACTTGTACATGCATTATCGCCTAGAGATCTCTTTTCTTCCACGGTCCATCTCGACGATGATTAAGCAAATGTGAGACGCTAATCATACCTGTAACCTTTTGGTTTCGGGTGAGCAAACTTCTTAGAAAGGTTGATTTAACATTTTGTCAGTCCTGCTCCTTTTTATTCACAAGATTGTTTTCTGGATGGTATCATATTCGAACATTTGTTTTCACACCTCTCTCTAAAAAGCTTCTGCAGTCCAGGGAGTTCGATATGCTTTTTCTTGTATCACATATCGTGTCAGACTGGATCCATGTTAGTTTAGACGAATATTTCCAAAACTAAACGAGTATTTGACTTCCATGATGCTATCCTTCATTTCTTAAAACAGTGGAGCTCTTCTAACTGATGTGTCTCACCTTACATTTTGGCTAGTTGCAATAAAAAAATTGGTAAGAGAGATTGTGCACCATGTTCTCTTTGGAGACAGAATTCTGATTGAAAACAAATCAGAGAACTGACTGAACTCTTAAAACATTCAAATCCCTATCCACTCCCCAGTTGCAGGGTCATTCAAGCCAGGCCTGCTGTGAGCCAGGGGTAAGGTGAGATTTTATTTTACCGTATTTCTTGACCTGTTGTGGTTGCCTGGAGTAAGTTCACAAACTTCGCTAGCTACAGGAATGTTTGCATAAAAAAGCGAGCGAGATAGCGATTTTCTCTTCACAAATCTTTTTAAATGACAATAATCGGGCTCTCCTCGAGTTGCATGGTAAAGAAGTCGAGAGAGCTGACTGGAGTTTGAAGTCTTGTGGCATTATGCTCGGCGATTATAGCTGCGTCTACCTTCCAATTCCTTGACATTTTCGGGTCGTTTATTTTCACCTCCGTATCATGCAGACAGACGGGATGCAGTACCATTTGATGTTTTTTAATGGTTTGAAGAATACAGTAAGCTACTGGCTGCCAAGCTTCCAAGATATTCCTGTCAATGTTACATTAGATATTTTACAATGGAAAAATGATTTTAAAAACACTTCCCCTCAAAAATATTTTAAGAATATAATTGAATAAACTTAATTTAAAATAATAACTAGCCAAATTCAAGTTTGTGAAATATAATTTATAGTCATATTCTCTCTTTTTACTGTTTCTGATTTTAATCCTTTCCACTTCTTTTAAACCCTACATGGAACGGCACTTACCTGCTTATATGTAGACTCCATAACTTTTCGACTATTTTAAAGTTATCTTAAAAATACTCAGTGCTTGAGCTAGTATATATGTATGATTGGTAATTCTTCAGTTTAGGGGCTCACGCTAGGAGGCGCTATTTCTTGGCTACAATTAATGCGATCGGCTCTGTATGTGTATCGAAATAATAAAGACGATAGCGCCGCTTTCTTTAGGGTATTTCCGCAAAAAGTAAAAGTTTTAAGTTACTTTCGAAATGCAGGGCATCGCCCCCCATACCCCCTGTCTTAATTGTTGGGGGTTTCACTCCCCCATAAACTTAAAAAAACTCCTAATTTAAAAGTCTAACATCAGATTTGCATGCAAGAGACGATTGCTAAATTTCGGTGGCGCTATCGTAGTCTTAAATTACCTAAAAATATTCACTTCACGACAAAAGCTAAACTATCTTCAACTTCCACGACTATAATCGAATCGTGCTTCTTTTCCACACCTGTGGCAAATCTTTGATTTAAAAATAATGCCATAATATATACAAAAGTCGTATCAAAGACCAACAAACCGTTTGCACAAGATTCGCGCTCTTTAAAATGCTTGGCTCCACGGTTGCCAATGTTTGAACTAATGTCAAATTAAGGGTTGCCAATGGTTGAAAAAAGGTCGAATTAATGGTTACCAGTGTGTGGAATTAATGGTTTATTTTAACATTAAGAGAAACCAAGGCTCACCTTTTAAATTGTCAATTTTAACCACTTGAAGGTATAGTATCTTAAAAATATGTACTTTCCGCGCCAAACCAAAACCATATTTGCCGACTGAATTGCCTAAGGTAACTTTTGCGTTTAAACAAAATAGGTAAACGAAACATAAAAATTTAATATACTACTGAACAAAAATATTCAATGCATCATAAATGGTATAATTAAGTATAAATGCAGGAATTTACTAAAGAATAAAGCTAAAAACAAAATAACAGCAAATAAAACACGAGGATTGGCCACTCTAGACTACGTTACCATCTGACGCAATAAAGCCTAAATTGTATCCCAAAATTGTCGGCCAGAAATAGCGTCCTCCCTAAACTGAAGTATTAATTTATGATTTTCTTGATATTGCTGATGATGTTTAGTGAGAATTAATTGAACGGAAAATTTATTCTTAATGCCCTTGCTGGTACTTTTATTTTCTGACTGGTAATTATAGCGTTGATTTGCTCTATGAAATTCCTAGCTTTCTCCACAAACTAGCGTGGATGCTTTCGCCCTATTCGTTAGGAAAGTACAAAAATTGCTGCTAAAATTAAGTATTGTCTTCTACTTTTTAATTGCTGCTGCTAAATACTCGTTTCCATTAATAGATTATGGTTTTGTCAAGTGATGGTTCCTGTAATTAGTCTAATATACTGGTTACCATTTCGTTATCTTAATTTTATATTTTGGTACTTTTAATTTTAAAATTCCTATTTTTATCTAGAATTCATTTGTAGGAGGTTCAGCGTAGATTCTTCTATTCTTAAATTACACATTTGTTCTTCCCTGAGAGGTCGTAAAAGTTCTCTTTTTCTTAATTTATGATAGCAGAGGAGACCTCTTATTTGATTCCAGGATTTCTTATTTAACTTTGGATTTTTCACATTTCAGGATGTTTTAGGGTAATTTCCTGATTTGATCGCGGCGAGAGGGATGGGTGAGTCGGGATTTATAATGAGTTTTGTATAAAGCACAACATGGGTTGATATGATTTGTTTTCTTTTGGTAGGGAATTTCTGGTTGATTGAAAAAAGTGTAACTTCTCCGATTAGACTATGTCAATTATCATTGAATATTTCTACAACTCACCTAGTTTGCTTTATACCTCAAATAGATGATGAATAATTTACAAGAATTGTCTCATCATAGTAGTTACCTGATATTTCATAAGATTCAGAATACTATATGAACATAATCTAACTACTCGCCAAACAAATATTCTTTTTCTTGGCTGACATTTAGAAAGGTGGCCAAGTCTGATATCAACCTTTTTACTATAATACATGCAGCACTTAGCTGGTGCTTTTTTTCCTGCACCCAGACATTTTGCATAGAACATTTACCTTTCCGATATGCATTAGTATGTTTCTTTTATTAAAGTTCATCTGCATTTTCTCAGTTGTAGGTATGCCTTGGATATTTTTGATTTTGCTTATCCCAGATTTCACTACGATTATAGAGCCGGCCTCATACAATTCCTGTTTGATTTACATGAATATCGTTCTATGTTGAGTTGAAACAATTTCTTGTGGAACCCCTTCAAATGTGTTAAAGTTCCCGGTTAGCTAACACTTGTTTAGAAGACCTAAAATTATGTATGATATTTAAATAAAGGCAACATTATTATATCTATTTATTTTATATGTATGTATGTTTTTAAGGTGAAAGATAAGATTACATTTTCTTCTTCTTCGGATTCTCTTGTTTTCATTTGTCAGGATTAGTTTTCGCCTCTTATTTTTCTGTAATAAAAAATTACTTGAATTTTTATTTCATGTCCTTATATTTTGCGCCAGCATTTTTTAATCTCTTTTCCTTTCGGAACTCTTGAAATAATTAAAGAAACCCTATTTAAACTTCAATCTCTTTAAGATAAGCACGATATATTTTGTGAAAACTTTTTTAAAACAACAATAAATATTAAATTAAAGTTTATTGATAGAGCAAGATATAACAAATCAAACTACTTGGGTAAGAGACATCGTAAGGAAAATTTCATTAACATGAGTATTAACAAGAATTAAATCTAAATTACTTTTAATTTAAAACTTCTAAATGTTATAGCGGGTTTAAAACATTATTTTGATACCCATGAAATTTTCAAGAATATTAAATACGTTTATAGTAAAATTACGACTATTAGTTCAAAGAAATATGCCTGAAAAATGCGAGTTTGATATGATGGTTCAATGTATCTCTCTCTATCGCGGAACCCAAACTCAGCTCAAGCGGAACCAAAGGCTTTCGGACACTATACTGTATAAGGAGAAACGATGCATTAGATTATTTTATTTTTCAATTTTATGTTCCGTATTTATTTATTGATTACTTCTTTTAGCAGTTATATGTAGAAACATTGTTGTCATATTATCATATGCAAATAATCGTACGATGAGTATTTAACACGAATTAATTGCAACAACAAAGTCAGTCAAGATTAATTGATTCAATAGTGACTTTTTAAATATTTGTATTTGATGTCCTGTAAATGAAGTTACTTGTTCATTATTGCAAAATAAATTGGAAAATGTCTTTCGTAGAGCAAGTTATTGCTCCTAATTTTCGAGAAGGGCAAAGAGATTATAAATATTTTAATATTTAATGAGAGCATATAAATTCAATGGGATAAATGACATGGCTGCACCTTTATTCGAAGAAAAACATTAACAAATTTTGCTGATATTCATGGATGCATTCCAAAACGTGAAGTAATAAATCTTTCTAAGGAAAATATATATTTTAAATATTGACATGAATGAAAATCAAATTAGTCTTTATATTAAGTGAAAAAATATTTTCCAACCCCAGGTCTTGATAACATCTAGCCAATCCACCTTAATAAAATATCAGATAGCAAAATGGTTAAAACAACTATTACAATTTTAAAAATATCTATTATGGTGGCAATAGTTACTTTGAACTTTAAAGGGTCAAATATAAAATAAATATTCAAAGAGGGGATCAAGACTGATCCTATACCTTTCAGACCCATCTCCATTTTCTAGCTCATTTTTTAAACTTTTATTTTCGCTTTTTTGAGATAAGTAGCATAGGTTTGCGGACCATCTGAAGATAAATACATAACTTAATAAATTCTTCAAAACACGCTTTTGTGCTCGGATATTCATGTTCAACAAATTTGAAAAATTACTGACTAGCTTATACTTTGAAAAGGTGTAAGCTAATCCATATATCATGATAATCTCTGAAGAGTTTGAAATACGTCGGATCAAAATTTCTACACGGCCTCTTCACGACTCGCGAAATTCGCCTACTCTGAGAATTGGCCGCCCTCTTTTTTACTGTATCGTTTGATATCTAGTCCTTTATACGAGTAAGATTGAACAAATCTAACAACTAAATTCCAAACAAGCTGTGATTTGCTCTAACTCTTCCATATGTTGGAATATACCTATCCAATAGAGCGAAAAATAAGTATAGGTTAGCAAGATGCAAATTAGGCCAAACAAGGAATTGATTTTGAGAAGTCAACTCTCAGAACTTAATAGTTTCATCATCCGAGAGTAATTCTAAACAAAGCTAGAGGTAATACTAGTTAGTAATTTGGGGGGTGTCTCACTCTAAAAATATTGCTCCCTAACTTAAACTCGGTTGTACCCTGATTCGCTTTTGCAATATTGATAAAATATTAATGCCGCCATTAATAGTGCACTCTGTGTCAAAGCTAATCTAGCTAATACCTGCCAGACCTTGTTTTGCGTCCTCCTGGAATATTAGACATCTGCTGTTAAACTAGTTTGGAGATTTCCATCCACATTTTAATTATCTGTTGAACTATCATTTTTTTCCCTCTAAATTGCATGAGCTTAATCTCTGGCCGTAACTGCTCTGCTCCTTGAAATCTAGTGGCTTTAGTTTCTAGTTTTTTCTTAGCTAGGATATCTTAAATTCTACTGTCTCCTCTTACCTCTAATCAAATTAGAACATATTCTGATCGATGAGATGTCCTTATTATGGCTTTGCACTTCTAAAGCTCATACTGTGTACTCTTCGCTTCTTCATTGGTGATTTATTTTTCTCAATTCTTACTATTAGGATTTTGGATGGTTTGTGTTCATTCTCCCCTCCCTCCGTGCTGACTAAAAAGGTGCAAAGAAGATCCAACCACTTCTTCTTTCATGGCTATTAATTGGAAAAGGACCTGCGCTCAATGCCCTCAATCTCACCGGATAGGTAAAGAGAAGTTATATAAACAGTTCACCCATAAACGTGAAATAAATAATTTGGATTAAATCCTCATGGTATCAATTAGGATTTAAACTATGCATGAGTAGACATTTTAATTCAGATTATAACATTGGAACTGAACTAAAGTATACGCGGGGGGAACTATGTAAATAAAATAATACTGGTCTAAGTAAATCAGATAATTTTAATCTAAATTACTAGTATTAAATCAATCGTCCCCCCAATAACAGGAAGGAAATTTGTTATAGCTTCATGAAATATGTCAAAATTATAAAATCTTTAAAACTAAAATCCTTAAAATATAACTATACGTTATAAATTTAACTCAAAATAGCGATAGTTAGGGCCATTCAATGTATTTTATCCATATTAATATCCAATTTGCATGGCTTCTATTCTATCCTACAAGGGGAATCCACATGTTACAAATTTCCCTTTTTGTCCGAATGTAGTGAGAAGACCTCAATGTACGCAGTGTTGACATGCGGTTAGTAATGCATTGGCTAGATACCTTCACACTGCATACATTGCAGTATACCAAGAGTAGCCATCTTCACACTGCGTACATTGCAGTTTTAATTACTATTGTAAAAAAGAGCCTGCCCCTACAGGTGAGTGTAATCGATCCCGTGTACGGAAACGGTAGAAGTGGTTTAAAATACTCAATTGATACATTGTTTTGGGGCTATTAGATGGCTTTTTGGATATTTACTTGGTGGCGTGTCTGAAGAGCTTCCTTCCGGTAGGACGTATTTAGTATAAGGGTGGTTACTCATTGCTATACTAACCTTTTCAAAACTTTTGAGGTTAGTTTAAACTATAACTGTTTTTCCTCGTTCCTTTTCCCTGATGAGGTATCATAAAGATGCCCTTTAATTTATTTACTATTTTTCTTAATAATATTTATCTTTTCTCTCGTCTTTTTTCACTTACTACATTCCCTGTCTCCTTTTTTTACAATTATATCGATAGACATATGATTTACGCTCCAAGTGTTGTGCCTAGCGCCATTGTAATTTTCTATCCATAAGTCAAAACCAATTCACTCTTTGAATATTGATAGCTCCAATATATCTTTTCATAAAATTGAAAGACTGGAAATCTCAGTCAAAAATATTTTGTCATGTTCGTAATAAATGATATTAAGTTAAGAGAAATGGTAAATATTAAGGGAATTAAACGAATTGAGAGTTTGAAAAGCTGGTTATTGATAGGGTGGTACCGCTTCTGAACGGCTTCAGATGCTAGATTTGGAATGGAAAATTTAAATATTTTCTCATATTCTGCATCCGAATAATCTACAATATATAATGTAAATTGATTTGTTATTTTCCATTAAAAATCTTTATTTCATTATTCTTTTGTGGTCACGCATTCTTATTGATCTTTAATTGTTTCCTTCAATTCTACATAATTCTAAATTCAATTGATACAGCAAAATCGTCAATTCTTTCAATACGGCTTCACTTTCTTGGTGTGGACAAAATTGGTGGGAAAACTTAAGTAATAATTAAAAAGAACTGTTTTCGTATATTGGTCTTCAATGCCATGCTCTTACAGAGGGCGGAGATTCACCAACTAACAAACGGTAAGATAGAAGATGTGCGGCTTTAAGTCACTCTTAAAGCCACAATGGGAGGGAGGTGTAGGAGGAGAGCGTAAAAGAGCAGAAAGTTCATTTCACATTTTGTCGTAATAGGGAAGAGCTATACCGTAAGGTTTTCGGCGGCCGGGATAAGTTTATTGTGTAAGCCAAGTATGAAGTGCTTCGGTGTTAACACATAGAAAGGAGGACCGTCAAAGTGTTTCTGAATTTATAGGAATCCAATCTAGTTCAGAAAGTAGTAGCGTTGCATGAAAGATTCGATTCCGATAATAAGGAAGGCGGATGGCATAGTCTATAACAAGTTGAATGAATCAGAGTAATTACGTATGATAAAGTAAAATGGGAGATATAGTAAGTGAGGTGGGTATGCGGCTGGGTTTGCTGAGAGAGCATTTGTTTTCTTGATCCATCATAATAATACCTTATACCATGTTTTTTTACTGTTTCTCTTCACATGAAGGTAGCTTGCATGTGGCTCATTGAATAAAATTATTAAGATTGAAGGATGTTTTTTTTTAGCCTTAGACTCATAGATAAGCATAAAAACTATTAAACCTTATAAGTTATAAGTTATATTTTATGAACCTCTATCAAAAAAAGCAGGAGCGAAAGAATACAAAGTGTTCCAGCCATCTGGTGACAAATTTAACAGATGATATTTTTTTACGCCTTCAACAAGGTCAAATTGTGTGTCGAAATCATTTGGTAACTCCTTAACTCTAGAAGATTTCTGAAACTTTTTAACTTTTATTTTGAAAAGATAATATATATATATATATATATATATTGTTTTTATTTATTTATTTTTATTTTACTTGTATAGGGTATTTTTCGATTTCCAAAAGAAATAAAAGAGTAAATTCGTCACTTTTCACTTAGATAGGTAATTTAGGCCATTTGAAGTAAGACGTAATTCATCCAAGAATCCTCTATGATTAAGTTCAGCTCTTTATAGACGCTTTCTATTGATGAAAAGACAAGTTTTTAAAGAATTTCTTCTATGTGCAGTTGAATCGGAAAATATATGTTTTGAATGAAATTGAATTTTATATTAATTCGTTATTTATTGGAATTTGTGCGTCAAGAAAGATTTTCAAGAGATAAAAGCATATTTACTCCATTTTATTAATTAATTAATCTAGCCAGAATTAATATTTTCAGCGAAAATCAGAAACAAAGGTTTTGTTTACTAGAGGAAAAAATATATAACAAATGGTGTGAGAAAATACCAAGTTGATCTTCCCAAGAGATGAGTATAGTGGCTTTGTCATTTATTCCTTTAGACTAATCGCAACCATCCATTCTCATCTTTACTTCCTTACAAAGCAACCTCATATCAGATATCTAAGAACTAGGCCATGGCAGCATACCTAACAATATTAGAAACTTCGAATAATGAAAAAACTTGAAAACCTTACTCAAACTTGGATTTATTTATGGTTGAACATCATAAATTTAATATTGAGATTACTGAACGTGTCACACGATTAAACCATATAAATTATTTTTTTATACAGTTTGGTTGAACTATATCAATTTAATATTGAGATTACGGGAACATCTCACAGGTTTAAACAATATAAATGACATTTTTACTCAGCTTGCGGAATCAGTCTATAATATTGACCAAAAATATCATAGATCACACTAATTAATCAATGAGAAAAAAGACATTCGGCATTTTTTATCATTTAAACCAAAACTAATTAAGCGATCTCTTTCCTAACTTTTAATGACAATTAAGTTAGAAAACGGTACAATGAAAAAGTTACGAATCCCCATTAAATAGTTAAAGTTCCAGAGAAATCGTCATAAACTTGTCCAATTAAGAAAGTAGGCCAATTTCCTTGCAATAATTAGGATAAGAGGAAAGAAATACAATAGAAAAAATAAAAACAAGTTATAAAACAAGGCTATGAAAAGAAGTTACAATTAACTAAGAAGGAATAGCATAATTTTTCCTCTTAAGGGGATCGTACTGGTTTTTACAAAACTTCTTACTATTGAAACTACATTCCTGAAACTTGGTACACATATAGAAAAAGCAAAATAAATATATTTTGTTTCCTGCCAAAAATCACGTTTTGTTGCATAGAAAACGGGATATTTCAAATTTAAAGGAAAATAGCTGACTCTGCTAAAGCGAACTACATTTATTTTATAGAGCTAGAGTGTAAGGAAATTTGATATCGCAACCTTAAAACTGAGGCCTTTTTTCGGTAAGCGCAAAGTCCTGGCATTTTTGGCGGCGTAATCCTATTACTTAGCTCCCCCCCCTCTCTCCTTTCGCCTCAGGAGAACCAGAAAGGCCGCCCAAAACCACATAATGCACTTTTAATCAGATGTCGGACCCGGGTGAGCCTAAAATTGGTTAAACCGGCAAAATTTCGCCTAAGAGTTGATATTTAATTTCCCTTCATATGCGTAATTAGAGGAGCGTCGGCCTAAAGCCAGAAGGAGCCTTTAGAGCTAAGGGAAAGACGCCCTGAGAAAAACCGTTAGAAAAAGAGACTTAATTCCGCAGTCTTCATCCCCCCGTTCCCCCTCCCAGTGGGGTGGTATATTATATATGGCGATAACTTTGGAAGAACGTAGAAGTTCAAGAGAGTCATCGAGACAGCGAAGTCCGGCATAAGTGTCAGGCAAACCAACGAAAGGGACACAGAAAAAGCTCATGCTGAGCCAGTTCCTGGTGGTCACACAAAATTGAGGAACAGGTTTAACTAGTTCTCCTCAGAGAAGCCCAGCCCACTATCCTGGGGTACAACAAAACCCAGAGCTTGTCCTAGCCATTGAGGAATATCCAACAAGCGCTCCCCTTCGTCAAAGGATACCCTCGTTTGCCCAGCACTGCTAAGTAAGAATTATTCCCAGATTAATCCGAAGATTGGAAAGAGCCTAGTTTCCCTGTCCCGTGGTGAAATCTTCTTATCAAGACAACGTGTTTAACGCCATCCGTCGCACGCACCGAATTCTTTTGTGGCTTTAAAGCGATCCCCCGTCAGACAAAATCTGCAACGGCCGTCCACGCGCCTGCCCGAAACAACATTCTTAAAGCCAAGGTCAGTCTCAAACCCGAATCCCGTGTGTGTTTTTTTTAAAGGTAAATGAATTCCATCATTTCTTTTTTTGGAAGGTCAATTAGCCTTCAAAATTAAAGTGACCTGTGGGTCAACCATTACTGTATATTCAATTGTGTAATTTAGTAAGCCTCACTTAAATTTGTTTAATACAAAACTGTGTAGTTTGTTTGTTAGAGTTAAATTTTTGTTCATGTTGCAATCAAAGTTCTATTTTTCTTAGAAGCATTTAATTCAATCCACGAAACGCTGAGCATGACACCATATATCCTTAATGATTAATAATAGTAATAATAATAATAATCAAATATGTTTTGTTAGAGAAAACATAATAACGGAGTTTTGAAGTACGTAACAAACCTATACGTACGTTACACCACCACTCGGGCGTTGCTAGACCACTACATAGAGCAATGCGGTTTTAACCATTGGTTGTAGTGTCTTCTTCTCAAAAGAATGTTCTAAACAGTTTATTGTTTTTGTTAGTTCTTATTTTAGGAATATTTAAAGTAAAACGATTTTTTGACATTTTTCTGTTACAAATATTCATAATAAAAGAACTTTCATTAAATTTGCCCATGAGGTTGAAATTAATAGAACCCTTCCCTTTCTCGATCTTCTTATTCATAGAAAACCGAATGGTTTTAAATAGCCCATTTATCCCAAACCTACTAACTGAAACTCTTATTTTCATTTTTACTCTTCGCATTGTCGCAAAGTCAAACGTTCCGTTTTTTCCTCTATGTTTTTTCTTGTTTTACGAGTTGTTTGTCCTGAATATATGGATTCTGAATTCTCCAATATCTTTGAAATTGGCCATAAACTATGTTTCTCTGATCTATTTCTTTTAAACTCTCTTTCCTCTGCAAAAAAGACGTTCTATAATACAGCTCCTGCTATCCCTTTTAATGATAAAAAATTTTGGTTTTACCCTTCTCTGTTTGTTTCATTGACCTTCCCCGTCTTTTAAAATCTCTAACATTCTAGAAGCTTTCGAATACGAGTCAACTATAAAAAATATTCTATTTCACAATAATTGTAATAATATTGGAGGGAGTCTATTCGGTCAAATGCTCGGTTTATACAAGTAAATATTTTGTACAGAGAGGAGAGCAATTATCTTTCCGTATTAATCAGCATAAATACAATGTTAGGAGAGGTGAAAATAATTGAAACCTTGTTGAATCTTCATGTATAAGCCAATTTAATAACTTAAACATTTTCCCTGGCCTTTTAAAATTGTTGTTATTATGAAAAAACATATTCTTAAAGAAATTTACTTTGACTTATATTCCTAATTTTTTTTTGGCAATTATCATTTTTATCGGAACCAGATGTGTCAATTTAATTATTGCATTGATTTTGTATCAACATTATTTTATTTTTCTACCTCTCTCCTTGTCCCTCTCTCTTTCGTTTCAATTTACTTCTCTTGTCTCTCCTAATCTCCCTCTTTAGACTATCGCTTTAGCTTTTAATCGTTTTAACCCTTTTGACTCTGTTCTTGACTCTTTCTTGCCTCTCAGCTTGACCTTGCTACCTGTTGTAGCTAAATCTTAATGTGAATTTACCTATCCCTCTCTTACTTCCTCATTGGTGATTTCTTGTCTTAGAGACGGTTCTTTATATTTTACTAGGTTATATTTACCTTTATTATATTATTTTCTCTTGTAGTTATCCTTGATAATAAACTGAATAAAGTTCGTAAGTACTTGGAAGCACCTTTTCCAATTTTCCTGGTGGACATTACATTCATATATATATATATATATATATAGTGTGTGTGTTTACACACTCATCCTTGAGCACAGGTACAGGTTATGGACTCTTTCCATTATTCATGGCCACGACGGCATTGAAGGCTGCAGAGTCTCCATCTCCGACAAAGGTGATGTATCTGAATCCAAGTGCTTCTGGTCGTGTCCACATCCTCTTGGCTGCATTTGCTTT
Source organism: Ceratothoa steindachneri (assembly GCA_963969495.1). Lineage (NCBI taxonomy): Eukaryota > Metazoa > Arthropoda > Malacostraca > Isopoda > Cymothoidae > Ceratothoa > Ceratothoa steindachneri. Next base: position 47,203,205 of record OZ018331.1, read on the forward strand.
CATGTCACCGGACTTGCAATGAAAATCCTTGTTTCATGCGTGAGTTGTCTTTCAAATGGTAAATTGCGCAGGAGAAAGGCATTTCTCCTTTTTGAAGCACAGCTCACAGAATTTGCACAAGACTTCGTAGTTTATGACAAACCTGTGTCGCATTCTACGACAAAAGCAGCACGATGTGGGATCGCTGGCCTCTTTCCATCTACTTTCCCTCAAAACTGAAATAAATAAAGAGCGGCTGGTATGTATCTATGGCTCCTAGATTGGAATACATGGTCTGAGAGCATTCAGTGTGAGGGAGCGCATCTCATCAACAAACTGTTCTACGTGTCGCTGCGAGAATTTTTCATATCTATAATATCTGTCCGATGAAGCGCAGAGCAAAGACAAATCCGCACACAATCGAACGAAAGAAAATTTGCCTTCTTCCATCATTCACACCGACATACTATGGTCCAGGACGGTACTTAATATGCCCACAAAGATTACAAATCTCCGTCAGTAATGTGTCCATGGTAGAGTCGGATATTTTGGCCTAGCAAGGAGAAGCACACTCCTGACCAGGAATTTGCTTGAAAACAGCCTTAAGCATGGATAGTGAGAAGAGTCCGTTTTGGTGGTGCGGGGAGCACTTCAATTCCATCTGCAGTAGATGGTACGGTCTAAGCTGGTCGGCGCGATGAAAGGTTTCTGAGGTGTTTCACAATCACAGCTTTGCTACAGGTCATATTGAAAGGTGTTGTCAAACTGAGGAGCTCTCAACCATCTCCTCACTATAAGTCAATCTGCTTCTGCAGTAGAAATTACAGTAGAGATGCCAATGAACACCAGAAATAAGAGCTTGACCGCGGCGCAGAACACAGAAAGCGACGCGTACTCAGAGTGCCTTAAATTCGTGACACTGAAGGAAGCATAGCAGATTCATATATATATATATATATATATATATATATATATATATATATATATATATATATATATATATATATATATATATATATATATATATATATATATATATATATATATATATATATATATATATATATATATATATATATATATATATATATATATATATATATATATATATATATATATATATATATATATATATATATATATATATATATATATATATATATATATATATATATATATATATATATATATATATATATATATATATATATATATATATATATATATATATATATATATATATATATATATATATATATATATATATATATATATATATATATATATATATATATATATATATATATATATAAATATATATATATATATATATATATATATATATATATATATATATATATATATATATATATATATATATATATATATATATATATATATATATATATATATATATATATATATATATATATATAAATATATATATATAAATATATATATATATATATACATATATATATATTTCACAAAAAAACGGAAATAATGAATTACTCATTCCTATACTAACAATTTATCCCTTACATAAACCTAGCTTCAATGTATTAGTGCACTAACTATTTTTTAATTCTTCAGCTCTAGAATCGCTCTACTTAAGGTATGCATTGTACAGAGAATTTGGCCTTAAATCTATTGAAAGGTAGCAGTAAACTCATCGTAAATGGTTCTAATTTATAATAGAGAAGAAAATATGCGTCTTTGGAAATTTATGTAGCATACTAGAAGTGCATGTTCAGAGCCAAATTTGGAACTTCATTCCTCCCATGCCTAAAATTATTTCGGCTCCACAGAATTTAAAATATGGAAAACAGCACCTATTAACTATTACAAAAGTTAACGTATACAATGCAGAATTATTTATATATATATATAGAATGAATTTTACTGTGAATAGGTATTAGCTGGTGGGATAGAGAATCTCTTGACTAACTATATTGCTATAGGAGCGGTCATCAAGTTTGCCGGTAAATAAAAGTAAGAGTCATGATATATTGAGGCAAAGGATTTTCTCTGTTTTGTAGAATCTTTGTGTCTAATATATTTTGATTATATAAAAGTAATATAAATTTAGCCTGTAATGCAATAATTTACTAGCTCAAAGTTTTCAAAAAATTCGACGCCTGAAGCTACCCTAGAAAACGCACTCGAGCACTCTTTTATTACGAACCCATAGCTCGATCGGCAACTTGAGGCCCATGCACGACTGCCGATGTACAAATTAATGGTCACTTCGAACTCTATATACAGAGTAGCATATCCCGGTGACCCCATTCTGTGGGAGCAATATTCACATTTTCAGGCGCAGCTACCACCAAGAAACAACTATATTTCCCAGAGCACGCAGGAAAACATTCCGATTATAATTACTTGTTAAAAGATGAAGTCAATTAATCTTTACTTCTTTAAAGTACTTATATAAAAGAGTCCTCATTACACAGACTAACAATAAGTAATATTCTTTACCTTGTACAAATTTTTTGTATCACAACCTATTTTGTTACTCCTTTTCATTATAATGATTTAAATAATACTTGCAAAAATCACACCTCTTCTTTTTCTACACAGAAATATTCAAATTTATAAACATTCTCTCCTTGATCAGAATAGAAGTATAATGCGAATAAGAAATTTTACTATATGCAAGAGCGCACTGCTCAAAGAGATAAATTAAGAAAAAAAAGAAATGTGAGAACTAATTTTCTACATACGAAACTATTTTTTAGCTACACATTGAACAATGTGAATCACTAACGCTGCTTCTATACAAAACTAATGCAAAAATAATGGCACAATAAAAGAATAATAAAATAAAAAATAAATATAAATTCTTATGTTTTATGTCAAGAAATCAGTTTGGGATTAACTACGTGATACTAATGTATGAAGATATTAATCTGCTCAGAGAAAGATTAAAGTAAGTTTCTTGAAAGTAGATTGAAGGTACGAGGGGCTGTTAATAAGTTGTGCGAATCGGTAGGGCAAAACAGAGGAAGGGGGATGGCTGTTTGTGGGGGCGTTAGGACAAGTTATGATCTGCAGCCGCACGCTCCCGCCTCGTCTATTTAAGAAGCAATAGCTGATCGCAGATCGTCAGTCACAAATTTTTCAACAATGGAGAAGGTTGATCAAATTTTTGACCAAGGCAGGCAAGAATGTAAAAGAGATCCATGAACGCATGGTTGTAGTGTACACCGACACCGCCCGATCCTATTCAACCATTGCTCGCTGAAATAGGGAGTTCCGCTATGGTTGTGAGTCCCTTGAAGATGCCCCCCGTCTCGGACGCCCTTCAGACGTGACCAACGAGGACAATGTGGCCCGTGTCGAGAGGATGATCCTCGAAAATCGATGAGGGAAGGTCAAAGAAATCGAGCGATAACTTAGAATATCACATGGAAGTGTTATCAACATCATCCACGACAATTTGGCCATGACCAAGGTCTCTGCCCGTTGGGTCCCTAGAAACCTCACGCCCCATGATCCACTTCAACGTCGTCAAAGTCCACAAGGCCAGAGTTGCACAAGCTTCCCTGCGCGATTGATGATTCATGGAGCTCAACCATCCCCATACAGTCCAGATCTGGCCAATAGCGACTACTTTTTCTTCCGCCAGCTCAAGGCTACACTGCGTGGACGCCGGTTTGATGACGATGAAGATGTCCAGCTCGCCGTCCAGGACTGGATTGGTCAGCAGTCAGGATATTTCTGGTTGTCGGGAATTCGAAGCCTCAGGGACAAGTGGTGCAAGTGCATTGAAGTCGAGAGTAGTTATATTGAAAAATAATAAAACCCTTTTCCTCATATTTCGTTTCCTTATATCCGTATTGCAAAACTTATTGACCGCCCCTCGTATGATAGTAGTGAATAAGAGCCGATTCGAGAATTCGATGTACTTTCTTCCTTCAGACTATCTCCGCAAGCTGGAAGCTTTAACCTTAATCATTTTCTCAAAGACTAATAGCCTCGCATATACATAGGTATCTCATATTTCAGTCAACACTGATCTTTTGTCCAGAAAAATTAAGAATTTAAATCTATGCCTCACATTTTTTATTAACTATAATATTTTTATTGTTCGTTCATTTGCATCAGTTTTTTTCAAGCAGCTGTACAATTTTCATTTTACAGCTGAGAGATGAGAAAAGAAATCTTGAAACTCTGTCCTCTAGGTCGACTAAAGTTTTGTTCTCACATTGATTTTTCTTTCAAATGGCGGCTTTTAAAGCAAATAGAAGTTATTATCATTCACCGATTTCGCATCACGCAAAATTATGATCGATTATTTTGACTAGCCAGAAGAACAAGTAAAGTCATTAAAATTTAAACACGAAGCCATATTCATAACTTTTTACCCATAAAATAACTAGTGAGGATGAAGCAAAAGTTATGAAGAAAACACCAATTATATCATCTAGATGTGTTCTTACAAGTGTTAGCCAAATGCTTGTCTGACAGTACACTAACTACCATTAGTAACTGAAACTAGAAAATTGAAGCTTGAAAGTGAAAACTCTAACTCTCAACCAAATTACATCCCCTTTTATTTGATTCAGTCATAAATTTGTGTATAATCACTATTTATTTTCCATAAGTGAAAAAGAATTTATTAATAAAATTAAGTGCTTGGAAAAATACATTTGAAGAGAGATCAGTGATAAGATAATATCAGTACATCCTATTAATCATTGTTGCCCATAGGACTTTTTTAACTCTCCTCCATTTTGTGAGAAGTTATAAGTTTGAAACGATGGAATAAAAATATTTCGATAAGTTCAATAGAGGAAATTTAATAAATATATCTCAATAAATTAGAAACAAATACATATTAAGGGATACCAATAAAGGAACGAGGTTACATATGTTTGAGTGTTCGTTAGATAGTATTAACATATATTAAAATAATGGCGCGTTTATATAATAAATTACAAAATGTGAAGTCAAAAAATTTAGTATAGAGTTTATAAAAATGTGTCAGAAATCATATGTCGGTGTAATCGAGCCTAAATAATTACTAGAATTGAATATTTGGAAAGGAAAGTATATTGATTTCCTCGTCCAGGTGAAATAGATGGTTAGGTGGTAGAAATTTTAATGATTCATTTATTTTCCCGTTTAGTTTAGAAATTTGAGAAATAATAAATAAAATTCATGGGCTCTTAATAGAAAAGATGGCTCTTCTAAAAATTGCATTTATTGGCCCCCATATTGATTTGATATTGTTTGTCATAGTTAATGCCAGAAGTAGGCTAAGTTGATCTCTAACACGTTAACTCTAAAGTATCAACGTTAATTATTATTTTCCTGTTATGAAACAATACAAATAACTTTATTTTGCTCTAACTTCAAATCAAAACAGCCAAAACTATAAAATATAGAAAATGACAAAAATCTAAAGGGTATAAAATGAGACAAGATGGACTAACGTTTAACTTACCCGGGTCTGATTTAGCTAAAATGAAGATAAGCTTATAGGGTTTCACTCGCATTGTATAGGATTTACAGATAATTGGATAAATTTTCTGCTAAAATTTGAAAATATTCATTGACTAAAAGGATTATTATAATCAGAATATAAAAATATAATCAAATATTAATATTGGAGACTTATTCTCAGATCTTGTAACGGGCACCAGGAATCACTTTCGCATTTTAAAAATATATTTGACAAGAAAAAATGACCCTTATTTAAGGCCGCACATTTCTTTTTATATCTTTCCAGGGGCTAAAATATTAGGTCATTATTCATAAATAAATTGCTGTAGCAATATATATAGTGGACAAAACCTCATACAGACACAACTGACTTATTTAATCATTCGTAGAAATTGGAAAGGAAGGATACATTGAATTATGCTTTTCTAATGGATTCGTTCAATCTAAATATGCAGCAATAATATAGCAAAAGAACATTAACCAAACCTCCAGAGTGCAGAACAAATGTGAAAGTGGATGAAATGTTTTATTATTTTCACAACCTTTCAAACTAGAATTGAGTCAAACCCGCATAAACAGTTATTACAATAATGCAAAAGTATCAAGATCCCAAATTAAGGTAACATGGAATTAAAAGAGTAAAATAATTCATTAAAACTTCCTTAACTATAGGAAAAAGGAACGATTTAGCGTAAATTCATTTCAAAAGCACAACCAACTTGATGAATTAAAATAACGATAGTTAGATAAATAAGATATAAGTATTGTTTAGCATATTAGAATTGTATGTGTCTGATCAAAATAAGCTCAAATTGACGAGAATCGAAATTAATATGTAAAATCATTTGACAAGGAGGGTAATAAAAAAAGGGATAAATAATGTGCTTTATTTATATTAATAGGATGCGTAATAAATTATGATTAGGTACTCACATATAAATAAGTCCTAGATCTTTCATTAAGAAAACTCTCCAAAGAATAATATTGCCTTCAGTCTGAAAAGAAATAGCAGTACACCAGAATTTACATATTTCATTTGCAGGAATCTTTAAAAAGCCTAATACACCTAAATATATATGTAAGAGAAATAAGGAAAACATAGGTAATTATAAAACCATGATTTTTAATGGGAAGGAGAAAAATAAAGTCGATTGGTAATAATATCGATTGAAATATTTTTTATTTTAGAATAAAAAATTAACTTGCAACGAATTGAGTATCTTATTCGGCATAAATTAAAAACATTGTTAAATAACTTTTCTTAATTTTGTCAATGAACTGTAAGCCTCATTTTAAAGAAGCAAAAAGCAATGAAGTGATTCGACAGAAGATTCTAGGCTATTCTTCATATCAGGTATTTCAGGCGGAATTAAATAGGTAATACAAGGTTGAATCTCCCTAATCTTAAATCATTAGCTGCAAGAAATTAAACAAAATTTATGTTCATCAATTTGTAAGTACATAAATAGATTAAAAAAAAATAATTATTAATATTAAAATCCATTACTACATACAGTATTTGAAGTATTTACGTGAGTTAATTATAGTCAAATAAAGTAGAAATTTATAATATTTAGGTGCAGGGCAGAGCGGGATTATGAAAAGGAGAAAAGTAAATTTTAATAAGGCAAAGATTTCTTCATAATTAAAAAAAACTAAACGTTGCTGGTTATTAAATAGTAGAATTAAAAAGGAAAGGGCAGCAAACAGGTCTTCATCGCTTTATGCCAGAGAAAATCTATAACTCTAAAAAATGAATATATATAGATATAAATATATATATATAAGTCAAAATCACATGACATCTAATATACCATAAAAGAAACGAAAAGTGGTATCACAACCCAGTAAAACACAGAGGAAGATATTATCGGAACTATTAAATTCTTAAGAAAGAAAATGAGACCCTTAGAAACGGACAAAATAAGGATAACTATTTTAACCGCTATATGAAGGTGAATAAAGGAGTTGAATTCGAACCAATATATATATATATATATATATATATATATATATATATATATATATATATATGCGGGTAAGGTAATGGCATAATTAGACAACTGCTCTGCTTCAGGTCCAGCAGGTGATCCTATCCTCCTTGAACTGGAAGACAACACTTAGGGATGACCGATCCATCAGCCCCAAAAAGCTGATTTCAAAGACACGCCTTTATGTCGTCTCGTTTACCGTCACAGAAAAATGTTATTATTAATATATTAACAGCGTTGACTGAGCCAAAACGCTCGAAAGATGGAAAAATATCCAAGACAAATTGGTGCGGTTAAGGTAATGTTGTCTTCCAGTTCAAGGAGGATAGGATCACCTGCTGGACCTGAAGCAGAGCAGTTGTCTAATTATGCCATTACCTTAACCGCACCAATTTGTCTTGGATATTTTTTCTTATATATATATATATATATATATATATATATATATATATATATATATATATATATATATATATATATATATATATATATATATATATATATATAAGTTCCTTTCAAGGTCCACAGCTGTGGCAGCGTTATTAATTTTAACTTGTATTTTCCTAATATTTCTAACAAGTTTTTTAACGGGGTCTTCGAGGTGAGAAAAATCACCCGCCACTGAAATTCTTCATTCCTAGACGTCTTTCGACAATGTTAGGTCATCTTCAAGGAATGAAAGAAATGGAATTATTCAAATTTGAAAAGTTAACGGAAGTGATGAAATGTGTGGTAGGTTTTCATAGGTGTGAACCTGTTTAGTAGTTTGCCCTGGTGTTAGGACATTACTAGCATGCTTTCTTCTTGTTTGTCTAAAATTGATTTTTCCTTCGTCAATAATGTTGCTGACTGTCGATGACAGTCAGGTTCTTCCATTTTGTTATATATATATATATAGATATATATATATATATATTTATATATTTATTTGACTCTATTAATAAGTTCCTCCGTTGTGGCTTTCAAGCCTTTCAATTGGCTTTTGTTATATTAATTATCTTTCGTTTCATATGGGCAATTTTGCCTCTTTTATTCGTAGTTTGTTATTTATTACTTCGTTGTTTCTTTTTATTTAAATTATAGTTAAATCTTAGTTTGAGCCTTTCGCCTCTTTTCGTTTATGTTAATCTATATTCTTTTTCTTATTATTAGTTAGTTAATTTTGTTGATTATTTCTTCTTCCTCACTTGTTTTTTTCCCCGTTAAATTTTAGTTTAGGCACTTCTCCTCTTTGTTGAAGTTTATTGGCTTTTATACTTCTTCTCTTCTTCTGTGTTAACTAAATTTTGATTTAAATTTGGGCACTTCGACTCTTTTTATTAAAGTTAATTTTCTTTTGTATATTGTTAGGTGTTAATAGGTCTTCTATTCTCTCTCGCGCATGTTCTACCACTGTAGAATAGAGATGTTCTTTCTACTATGCGTATTCTGTGTTCCGGTGTATCTAAACGGTTGTTAATTGTTGGGAGTATTTTGTTGGTCTACTTTGTCCCAAGTCTTTCTCTCTAGCCCTTGGATCTCCATATTGATCAGTTTTAGTCCGATTCTATCATGTAGAACCGATTGTCGAATATCGTCGATCCTTTTCGTGCCAGTTATAAGCAGTGTGGCTTTATTCTGTACCCTATGCATTATCCTGAGAGAGGTACAGCTTGCCATATGCGTTATCACAGCCGGGTACACCAGGACGGAGCGTACCAGGGTTAACTAGAGTTTTTTCTTATTTGGCACTTTGAGGCTTCGAAAACGGTTTAGTTTCTTCAGCTCTCTTTTGGCTAGGGAGACTCTGTTGTTTACGTGGTCCTTGTATCCTGATTTATAAATTTCATTTTCAATGAGGACGTCTTCTAAGTTCCAGCGGTCATTGAAATTATAATGAACTTCTGGCGATTTGTCTTTACTTTCCACCTTTCTTCATACCGATTGATGTTATCAATCTCGGCAGTTGTCGCCCTTGCTTGACTTCTTACGTTCCTGAATGGACTTAGAACGAATTGTGTGAGGTCATTCGCATATTGCAGATATATCAAATCGTTACTCACTAGAGTAGGAAGATCAATTGTGTACACGAAGTACAACAAAGGACTCAGACCACTGCCTTATGGAACTCCGGCCTCGAATTCGAGTTCGGATCCTTTGCAGTCCTCGATGGCGATTAGGGCTCTCCTATCCGTGACATAGTTACAAAGGACCCTTTTCAATATTGGGTTTAGCTGGAAGTTAAGGATCTTGAATTGTAGCCCTCTCAGCAAGATCTTATCGAAGAGTTTCTTTACATCCCGCAGCACCACCTCTATATATTTTCTCTCAGCTTCGCTGCATGCGAGTTTTTTCGTTAGGAGGGCGAGGGCAGTTTTTGTTCCTCGTCCTCTGAGGAACCAGTGCTGCTGAGGATTGTGAGCTCCTAGCTCTGCTTGTTGTTCTTGAAGCCTGTCAACCAGGAGATTCTCATAGACATTCGCAATGAATTCCAGTAGGGCGATTGGCCTGTAATTGACCAGTTGATCAGGAGGTTTACCTCCCTTGGGTATGAAGAGTTGTCAACTTTTATAATTTCCTGAATGATCTGCTGTAGAGGCATTTACCAAGTTGTTTCTGGTGATGTACGTCCAGCCTGGTGTCATTGGTTAAAAGGTTCTTACAGTGACCATGAACTCCTCTGGTATTATGGGACGGCCATGATCCGCCATCTCTCTGCCTTCGTCTACCTGATGTTGTGTGTGCGTGTGATGCAAATTCTGATTCAGATCTTCGATAGGTTGGCCTTCGAATACCTGGTTAGACTCTTCATTGTCTTCGGGAGTCATTCTGAAGACGTTTTTCCAAAAAATCCTGAATCTGTCTTCTAGAACAACCGGGTCCTCTATATAATATCCATTCTCTTTTATTTGAGCCTTGGTTCTTCCGATTATTTCTTTTAGGTTCTTGACTTGACGCCATAATTTAACCGGGTTGAGCTCGCTATCGATTTAGGCTATCAGGCTGTTCCATATTTCCTCTTGTTGGAGGTTGATAGCTTCTTTTAGCTCGGTGCTTAGGCGTCGAAGGAGCAAGCTTCTTTCCCAGTTAAAATCTTCCCGTTTTATCTCTTTATACACTTCCCTGTTACCACGAGTGATCTCTCTTATCTCCTCTGTCCATCTGGGCTGAGGAAGTGTTTTATACACAGTCTTAGGTATGCACTCGCGGTTCGCTTCTAGTTCTTCGTCCACGCCTCCAAGGCTGCGCCGCTTAGGTTAGCTGGGGCGTATTGACTGAGTCGTCTCTTGTAACGTTCCCAATTGGCCAAGGCGTATTTTGGGGGGTAGAAAGACTGAAAGGTGGATCGGAGCGAGAGATACTGTGGTGAGGATCGCTATGTGATCACTTGGAACTTTTGGGCCTGTTTCACTATGGTAAAGACAGACTTCATTTGTAAGATTATGTCAGGTTTGGTTGCTGATATGGAAATGATATAGGTCGGAAAATCCGGCCCTATTATTCGGAAGTTTTTTCTTCCCATAATTAGTTTCAAGTTTCGGCGTCTTTTATTGGTACTATCATAGCCCGCCGCACGGCATCTGAAATTGAGGTCGCCTTCTAAGAATGCCATTCTGCGGTGTTCAAACAGTGTGTAGAATTTATTTAAAGGGAGATAGGCTCGATGAGGGAGTTGATAGGCTTCAGCTATCACGAGGTCTTCTACCAATGTGTGGAGTTGAACCGCCACAAAGGATTCATCAAGTTTTGGTAGATGTTTGAACGAGATGTTCCCTTTGATAGCTATTGCAGCACCATCAGACGTTTCCTGAGAATGAATCTTCATGACCACTCTGTAGCTGGTATTTTAATTTGACCAGAGTTAGTGTCAATGCCGTGCTCCGTTATAAGAACGATGTCGGTGTAGAGCATCCGGAATATGTTTCCATATGTTTCCGTTGCTTTTCCATCCCATCCGTTTACGTTGAGTGCCAGAATCCTGATTATATTGCTTACTCTTTTCATGTTGTCTCTTTAGTGTTTCTGGGTTACCTTCTTCTTCCTCCCATTTTTCTTCTTCTTGAACTCGGCGTTAAAAATCTGGTCGCAGGTGTTGTGATGTAGGGTTTAATTCTGGCAGAACAGAGCTTCTTCTACAGTTTCAGCGTCGACATCAAAGTCGTATTCCCATTTAAACACTTTTGCTTTTATTCCGTGGATTATTTCCCTGGGTTCAATCTCTTCGGGAAAGGGAAAATGGTCTCATGCGTAAATTTTGAGATTGATATTATCCGCATGCAATCTTTTGTTTTCCGTTTCTTCCGCTTGTTCTTCTTTGTTTGTGGGGCTTCGGTGTCCCATGAGTCTGAGGACTCCGAGGAACCATTAGTATCAGACCCAACATTTTCCGTCTATTCACTATTTTTTGTCTCTGTTTACGGGCAGGAGTTTCACTTCGACTGCTTGTTTCTTCTCTTTCTTATTTCCAATTTTTTAGTTGTCTTGTCCATTCGTTTGTGGGTTTTGGACCATCTGCAATTGCAGGATATCCCCAGGGGGGAGTTTTCCGGGAACCACATTTGCTTCATACCGTTTTTGGTGAGTATTTGGTATAGTTCTTTAGCGAACGTGTGAGGGTGCGTGAGATTCATGACGTGCGCGTGAAGAATGAACGTCATAATCTTTATTGAATTCTAGAGATTATGGTATGTTTTTTGTGTCCACTTCTGAGAAGGCCAAGTTTGCGGCTTGGGCGTAAGTTGTGTTTGCTTTACACGTTTCCTCTTTCTTCTTAGATTCATGTTTCCTATTTACAACCTCTTTTTTGACAGGTCAAGCCATGGCCATTGGCCTGTGTCCCTGACCACAGTTAACTCACTTTTCGTAATTATTCGTGCATGTCCTCCAATTGTGTCCCCTTTCATTGCATTTGGAGCATGTTTCCAGTGGCTCTTTACAATACTTAGTCGCGTGTACCTCCATTTTATAGCACCTAAAACAGAACTGAACTGGAGTGAACTCTCCTTTCTCGATCTAATGCCTACTAAATTTAGCATTGAACATGAGTAGACCATGGTCTTTTGCCTTGTGCGCAATAGAGGTTTCCAAAAACACTACTTTAAACAAGTGAGTCTAGTCGCTGTTGTCCCTCGCATTCTTAAATTGGATCACTTCAGCTACCTTGGGAAAGGCTTGTCGAAGCTGGATTTCCTCCTTGATCTTCTCTTTCGAGTGTTTCCCAACCCATGTGTCGAGTCGCCGGGATATCATGCTCCTGTGGGCCAGGATCTGTGGTGGTACGGCGGGCTGCAGCCAAATTTCCCTAAGTGCCTCAACTGCCTATTATTTGGTGATAGCCTTGATGTCCTTTTCTTTTTCAAAGATTGCGACATATCCCGAGACCAGCTCCAGCAATCTCACCATGGTAATGCCCAATTTGCCATATACAACCTCGAATACTTTCTCTCTGCTGGGCTTGGTCTGTTCCTCCATTACCCGCAGAGGTATCCTGGTTGTGTTATCTTGGGCCATCTCTTCGTTTGGGCCGTAGTCTTCTTAGGTTCTCTAATCTTTTGGCTTTGGCGACTTGATCCGATAGTAAATTATTTATGCTCACTTTATTTTTGCGATGTTGTTCTGTATTCGTTTGTGGTGACTCCCTCTACTTCGTAACTAAGCTTCCATGAACATGAAATGCGAAATGGGGGGATGAATGATGATAAGTGAACCCTGGGAGGCCCTTCATACGGGTAAAATTTGGCGGACTTAATGATGGGTGGTGATGGAATTAACTACCACTCTCCGGGGGTCCCGCCCATCTGGAGTTTGGTTATCGATGGTGCTACCAACTTACACATGGGACGGTTGCACGTCTCACCGTGGTTCTGGCCGGGAAATACCTTTAGGGACTAAAGCGAACTCTTTTTCAAAGCTTTTAGCATCGCCTCTTAACCGGGCTACTTCTGACGCACAGAAGTAAGGCTGATCCTCAAACCTGCTTTCGTCAACGCCTCCAATTATGACTATAAGAGAACGACATAGTTGGAACGAGACCAAATGAGTGGCAGTTCAGTTCATTTCAGCTTCGTAACTCCGTTGAGGGAGGGCAGGAAAGGTCGACATAAAGAGGCCTAGGAGCAGCTTCTTAATGTCTTCTCGAGAATCCCTGTGGGTAAAATGAAGAGAATGTTTACGTTTTTGAGCCAGCCCTCCCTTCTGTTTTCCTCCTTTATCGGTTAAGAGATTAATGTAGTTTACTCAAAGAATTCTTCAACCGTCATCGGAATTATTCACAAATTGCTACATTATATATACAGGGTGTCCACAAAGTCTGGGTACATAGGGGATAAATACATGCCTTTAGAACAAAACAATATTATTTAATTATAATGTTAAGAAATTATATTTTCAATATGATTTCCAGTATTTGCAATGCATAATTCGATGCGCCTTGCTAAATATTTGTGAACTCGATTGAATAGGTGTACATTGCCGTCGATTTCAGCACACTGACTGATAATGCGTTCTCTCAAGTGGTTTAGATTTGCAATCTTCATTGAGTGAACTTTCTCTTTTGACATACCCCAGAAAAAGAAATCAAGGAGAGAAAGGTGTGGTGAACGAGGTGACCACTCCACATGACCTCTTCTTCCATTTCAGAGAGGAAAAGTGCCATTTAGCCAATCTCTAACATTCGTAGCAAAATGGGCAGGGGCTCCATCCTGCTGAAACCAGCCTGGAAGTCCCTCGCCTAGGCGCTGAATTTGAGGCATTAATTTGTCTCTCAACATGTTCATATAAGTCTCACCGGTTACATGTTCATCAAAGAAGAAGGGTCTTAGCACATGAGCTTTCCACAAACCACACCCCACCATCACCTTTTGGCAGCCTTGCTGTTTGGATGGATCCATCCAATGTGGATTGTCTTGAGACCAGTATCGAAGATTCTGTCTGTTGACTTCACCATTAACATAAAACAAAGCTTCATCACTGAACAACAAAAGGTCTTTAGTAAAATTGATATTTCCATCCCATGAATCTAAAAACTATTCGCACATCTGCATTCGTCTATCGGGGTCGTCTTCATTTAAGTGATGCAATATCTGTAATTTGTACGGATGGAACTTTTGCTCTACCAGGATTTTGTGGATAGTTGACCTTGGAACACCCAACTCCATGGATGTCCGACGAAGTGATTTCTTTGGGCTAGCAGCAATCTTGGCCATGACAACCTCTTTCGTTTCGTCTGAAGTCTTTGGTCGCCCGGAACGGGGTTTGTCCAATACATTGCCTGTTTCTTTAAACTTCGTGACCAATTTCCCGACAGCAGTAAAATAAATAGGTTGCCGATCAGGGGTTCGAAGGTTAAATTCATCGGCGATTTTGCGATAAGACCATCCTTCTCGTCCACTTAAGAGTACTAAGTCGATTCTTTCTTCTTTAGACAGCGCCATCATTCGATCTGGGGAGGAAAAATAACATAAATAAATAAAATATTAAAATTCCTATGTACCCAGACTTTATGGACACCCTTTAGTATTTCTATGCAAACATAAGTATCACAAAAATTGGCCAATCATGGCACGGGAAATTTTTAAGTCGGTGACTATGAACATCGCAATTCGAAGGGATTCGGCGTAACCTCTACAACCTGTCAAGGCGACTGACAGCTTACCTTCAAGATGGCGCGATTAAAAAGAACACGCCCACTCTCATGGCACTACACTAACCCGTGAAAAACTAAATATGGACGCCTCCATCATCCTGAGACTCTAAAATCGCAGAAGATTACTGATGGCCGAAGCAGTCATTATTCAAATGAAGAAACCAGCAATTAACGTACAACTTCAGCTGGAAACCATACTCTCGACATCTCGGCTTCTCCGAGTTAAACGCCGTTAATTGAAGCACGTTTTCAAGCACACATTTTCCTTTGCCTCCTTTGCCAGAGAACTAGATCGGAGCGTCTTACGTCTTGAAAAAGGTAGAATTAAAAGTGTACAGTCGTAGTATAGTGTATAGGGTAGTTAGGATAAAGCGGTAAAGAGGAACGAGTAAGAGTTAGAGTTAGCTGCTGGGTGACCAGCCATCTCTTTGGTTCTTATTTTTTATTTTTCCTTGTTATTCTTGTGTATTCTTGATGGGGCTCTCGTGCCTCGGTAATTCATCGGTGTTTTTCATTTCTTGGTTTGCTTTTTGTTGCGGATTTCCTTGGTATGTTTTCTGCTTTGAGTCTGCAATCTCACCTTGCAGTGTATCTTGGGGGCAGTTCTTACCTCGAATCGGGTCTACCGCATTTAAAGTTTCCGCGGTTGTTTACTCTGCGGTTATATGGAATATCGATCGCTCTATTCTTGTCGTCGTTCATTATACGATCCAGTTTGTCTCAGACCTTCACTGCTCTTCTGTGTTTAGACAGGTTCGTAGTTGGGAGTTCTATCTCGTTAGGAAAATATCTTATTCTTTTGCACTCATTCCTTCTTGTGTTGGTGATTATGTATATTGCTGAATTTTGAATTTTTTGAAGCTTCATCGCGCTTGTTTTAAAGAGGCGGTTCATTGGGATAGCTGGATAGAGCAATGTGGCTTTGCAGATGGCGTTGTTTGTTTTCCTTAGTTTTTTTTCTATTTAGGTTTCGGAGTTGCAACAGTTTTACTAGATGTGTTTTTGCCTGGTTGATTCTACTCGCAATGTGTTTACAATAGCCACTTAGGGTGATCTTTAGCCCGAGTACATTTACTTCTTTTACATAGTGGTATCTCTTCTCTTCAAACTCTACTCTTGAGGTCAGGCGCCTCCCCACTGGAATAATTAAGAACTTCTCTGGATTGGTGCGAATTTTTCCATTTTCGTTCAAACTCGTTAATATTGGCAATTTCTGCCGCTGTGATTCTGGCCATGGTTGCGGGATGTCTATATGTGCTGTTCGACACTATCGTGATGTCATCGGCAAATTGGATGTACATTGTTGTATCGTGGACCGGCCTTGGTAGATCCATCGTATATATGCTGTAAAGTGTTAGGCTTACACAGCCCACTTGGGGGACAGCTTGTACTACTTCAAAGTCCCGGCCATCGAAGCCTGCTATTGAAATGAACGCCGACCTGTCAGTTATATAATCTCAAAGGCATTTGGTTAGGACGGAGGGTAGCCCTAGTCTTTTGATTTTATATTTCAGGCCGATTCTCCATACTTTATCCAACGCCTTTTGAACGTCACTGAGTACGATGTCCGTTTAGTTTCTATCGTATTTGGCCTTTGCAAGTTTTACGACCAGAATGGCTAGGGCAGTCTCAGTATTTCTGTTCTTTCTGAATCCGTGCTGATGGTTTGGAATCAGTTTTCTCTCTTCCAAGTGTTTGACGAGTCTATCGTTTATAGCTCTCTCCATTAATTTTGCCACTTTCTCTAGTAGTGTGATTGGCCTAAAGTTTCCTGGGTTATTTGGTGGCTTACCGGGTATCGGTAGGGAGATAATCTTTCCCCTTTTTAGTGCACATGGGAATTATCCTGCGCTGAGAGAGGTGTTGAATACTGCTGCTATCCGTGACAAAAAGGTGACTGGTGCCGTATTAGGTTTTCTTTTGTTATACCCGATGCTCCAGGTGCCTTCTGTTTAGTAGCCTGAGAATTTTTGGAATTTCCTGTAGGGTTATCAGCTCACTCCCTAGCTCTACTAATAGTGTTGGTGAGGCTGCTATATTGGGAATTATTTCTTGGCGATTTTGTTCCAGTTCCTCTACCACTCTTTCTTCGTGGTCGCCGTCGAAATCTTCATTTTCGTTGGGGCCAATATCAAAAACCCTTCTCCAGTGTTCCTGGAACGGCTCTTCAATTTCTTGGGGCTCCTTTCCCATTCTATCCTCGTTCTAGAGTTTGATTTTTGGCCTCGGCCTTCTCTTTTCCCTGGCTATGTTAATTCTCTGCCATATTTTAGTAAGATTCAATTCATCCTCTATTGCTTTCACGAAAAGGTCCCACCTTCTGTTTCCTTCTATTTTTATTTCCTCTAGCAGTTGGTCTTTCACGGGCCACAGCTTTGCACGGTCGCCTCTCTGAAGGCCATTTCGCTCGATTGAATTTCTCGTGTCGTTATATTCTTTTTCGAGATTTTTTATTTGGGTTGACCTGATTGGATGCGGTAAATTTCTGTACATTGTTGTGGGAACATGTTTTTTATTAGCCATGAAAAGCGCCTCCATGATGTCGTCGATCTCTGCGTCTATTTCTTCAAATAAGGCCTCATTAGGTCTCTCTGACCGTAATTGGCGAGCTCTTCCTGGTAGTTGGTCCAATCGGCCTGTCTATAGGATTTTCTCGGTGGGCACTTGACTTGAATGGGGTCCATAGACAAAGTCATGACCACCATTTCGCGGTCGCTAGTTGATGGAGGGCCATTGTCTATGATGTAATTGAACTGAAGGTTCGGAGTTGCCAAAACTATATCCGGTTTTGTATCTTTATTATTCTGGCCCAGATACGTTGAAAATTCCGGTCAGTCCCAGAAGCTCCACTATCTCTCTTTCCAGTGTTTGATAAGGTTTCTTCCGGCGTTATTGTGGTTCCGAGTGTAGCCGGAGGCTCTACTCAGGGCATTTAAGTCGCCCATGAAGACTGTTTGGTCTCTGTGGCCGAATATTTCTGTGAAGATGTGGAGGGGTAAGAAGTCTATCCTTGGGGTTGGTAGCCCGTTGCAACTATAAGGTTGCCTGTTGCTGTTTTTATACTTATCGCTAGGTATGATTCGTCAAGGTCTTTGAGTTTTTGTTAGTTTATGATGTCTGGATCGTCTTTTAAGTATGCGTTGCTCAGAGAGAATCTTTTGTCATTCCATCCAGCTACGTTGGGGCATATTATTTTAAAATTTCTTCCGTGGGCCATTATTTGGGTATTCTTTCCTCTCTACTTCCTCTTCTCTCTCCTTTATGCGCTTCGCGTTCGATGGGCGATTTTGTCCTGCTACTTCTTTTTTTCTTGAATTTCTCCTTCTTTAGAGTACAGCGTAGTTTCTGCGGGATTTCTAGGTTGCCTGCTGTTAACATGGCGAAAACCTCACGTTTTAAGTATTTGCCTTCGTAATCGTATTTATATATTACCTATTTGATACCTCGTGCCAGGTCTTCATTGTTATCAGTGGAGATCTTTTCCTCAGAGGCGTAGATCTTTAGGTTGAAGTCTTGTTGATCTTCGACACTTTCTTTCGCAGGCTTTGGGGAGGGAGCTGGGTTTCGGCCTCATTGGGTCTGGTTTGCTGCTTTTACTTCCTTATTATTGTTGTTGCCTATGATGACTTCTATCTCCATCTCTTTTTCTTTTCCTTTTTGTGAGGTCTTTCTTAACCTCGGATCTCTATTCGTTGCCCTGTTGGTCTCCGTGTTTTTTTCTTGGCTAGGTGCATTATGCTTTGCTTGGGTTTGGTCTATTTTGGTTGGCTTGTATTCAATGCTTAATACGAGTTTGTCCGCCGATGGTGGGTTTTCAGGGAACCACATCTCGTCTTATCCTTTGTTCTTCAGCATTAGATTTAATTCCCTTGAATAAGAGCCCGGGTTTGCTACGTTCAAGACATGTGCGTGTAGAATGCAAGCTAATATATTCGATGACATTTTTAACCGGCTGGATCTTTTCGGCTGTGGCTTTAGCTACTTTTGCGAATGTATGGTTTCCATTACAGTTTCAAAAATTTTTCGACTGTGAACTGCATTCCCGCTACGTATGGTTTTTCTTGCAGCACTCAGAGCACCATTTAATGTCTCTTACCGAGCAGTCCCTTGTATTGTGTTACTCGAGCGCGTAGCAGTTAAAGCAATTTAGTATATTGATGAATTCATCTGTTTTGATTTAATCAGGCGTTATTTTTAGATTGAAGGCAAGAATACTCGATTCCCTCGCCTTTACAGCCATATTTGTTTCACGGAATATTACTTTGAAAACGTGGGAGTATTCTGTATTGTTTGCATAGTTGGTGAATTTAATTATTTGTTTTACCTTTGCCTATGGTTGAGCTCTCTCTATCTCCTCCTTAATCTCGCCCGCGTTATGGTCTCCTATCCAGTGGTCAATTTGACGGCAGTATACGTTTTTGGGGGCCTCTATTTGGGGGGGGGCACTTTAGCCTCCAATCCAATCCTGTTAATTCTTCTGTGGCTTTTTCCGAAAGGATTTTGTTCACATCTCTATCATTTTAGTCTAGTAGCCTAATTAGCACTACACCGAGTTCCCCATAGATTATTCAAAATAGATTGGTCCTGTCGGGTTTTTGCGCGCCCTTCTGGACGCGCAAAGGGACCTGTTTAATGGTCTCTATGTTCTTACTATCAGGTTCTTATCTTTTTCTTTATCAGTTAAGAGAATGAAAAGAGTAGGTAGATATAGTTTGCTGTTCTATCCGTTTATACTGATCGGCTTATTCAGTTGGCAAGTCGGTATTCCCTACCTACTTAAGTAGATCCTAGCCCTAGCAGTGTTTGCTTCACCTGACATGTGTCCGCCACTCACACGGGATCTAACCCATCCTGGGCTAAGCTTCGGCCGGCGCCGAGTTAGCTCCCCGGTTCAGATATGGCTCTTGCACAAGTAGGCAACTAAGGAGACTTCAAGCTTCCCTACCCTACTCGCTCTGAAGAGGGTGAATAGGTAAGTGAGAGTGCGTCTTTGTGGAGAGTCCAGTAATCGTTGCGTCCGACAGTTAAGGTCTCTTCTGTATCTTCTTTTTGAATTAGCAACGATGCAAAAACGATGAATTTCGCCTTTCAAAGTTGGAGGTGTCGATTGCGTAAGGTTCATCTTGAGTAAGAAAATTTTTTCCGCTATCCGGCAGATCAGAGCGACAATCTCAGTTTTTCAATTTTATGTTTCTTGTAGCGCTTAGTTTTCCCTTAAAAATTTCCCGCGCCATGATCGGCTAATTTTTTTAACGTAGAAATACTATATATAATTTCGCAATTTGTGAATAATTCCATTTGGGCTGACAGACCTGCTACTCTGCTTTTCGGACGCATTTTTACAATCTGGCAAAGTTCTCACTGGTAAAGAAGGAAACTGCCCGAAAATTTTCTTCAAAACGTGAATTTTTTCACGCTAATTTGAGTTAAACGCCTGTTTACCAGTCAACGCTTATAACAACCAACGAACGACTACCACAGGAAGAAATATATGCGCTCACATGGCTGTTTGGAGATTTCTCCTGTTCCTTGTAGGCGAGGTAGCTTCCTCCGAAGGGGCTACTTTTTCCTCTGACTATTGACACTTTTTTCACACTTTTTTGCTTCAACTTGTTTCTCAACTAGTGCTACATAACTTGGTCACCGGCAAGATCTTAGGTACATTTGGAAGTAGGGTATAGTGAACCCATGCAGGAGACCCCGTTAAGGGGCCAGAAAAGGAGGGTGGATTCTAAACCACGAGCCCGAAAACTTCTGCGGACTGCTTATAAGGCTAGACCTAAATAGATAGGGTGACCAAGGAGAGCACGAAAGTCGGTAGGTAGGAGAGGTAGAATTAGGTCAGATAGAGAGCTCTCCAACCTGAGGAGCATAACGTTTACTTACAGATTTTGCCACTAGGAGCCCCACAATAGTAGGGCTGACTAGAACCAGTATGGACAGCCAGGAATCGCAAAGACTGGCTCTTCCTTGAAATCGGAAAGGTATCACCGGAACCAAATGTACTCCGCAGCAAGTCTTGGAGACCATCTTCAAGGACATTTGAATACCCTTGATACAATGCATCGATTTTCCCAACGGATTTATCGCGATGGAATTGATGTAGAAAAGCTGCTATCTCCGGGTGGATCGGTAACCTTCGGAAAACTCCAACTGGAAGCCAAGACACCGCCGCAGATCACCGCAAACTGGACCTTCGTATGTCGGAAAATAGAAGCATGGGTAGTATCTCACTCATGCAAAGAAATCAAAAGGCAAAAAAATATAAAACCAGAAATGGATCAAAATACATGAAATTGTAAAATTTAAAGACTATAAACATGTCTTTAAAGTTATATGCGAGACAACAGAAATGGCGGCCAAAGCCCAAGAAAAGAGATTATTGGCCTTTAGCATGTGTATTCCTCCCCAGAATATACAAAGAGACACATTTGTAAACATTCAAATGTGCTTTAATTGTTATGCCATGGAAAATCATACCTCAGCCAATTGCCCAAGAGAGAAACAGTCACATGTTCCGAATGCGCCGAAGAAGGACACGACTACTGAAACTACAGAACACGTACAAAGCTGTTTAAACTGCGGCGGTAGCCATCGTACCATAGCTACGTCATGTCCATATAGAAAATACCTTATTAAGAAGAAGAAGAGAGATCAACAGACAAAGAGATATGCAGAAAACACCATATCTTACGCTAATATAGCTAAAAGCCAATGCTCAAACACCCCAGCGCTGTCAAACATCACAAAGGGAATGTTTGGCCAGATATATACTTGCGTGATTCATGCACATGTCTAGAATGCACTTAACCCTGGAACATATGCGAAAACACTTAACTCCATTTTGAAGGCCAATGGACTAGAACCCATCGTCGTGCAACGAGAGGTTAATTCAGAGGCCATTCTCAAAATAGATAACGCTGAGACTGAAAATCAAGGAGACGTTCAGGAAGTAAAAAGCGAAATGGAAACAGACACAGAAGACACCAGCTCCGAATCGGAAGAAGAAGAGACGAGAAGAATAATGACTAAAACCCAGAAGAAAGGAAAATCCAAGATGGGAACGAGCCCTGATCCACAAAGTAGTTATAACTGGCCAAGCCCACAGCCAACAAACAAGGATCACCACTCGAGAGCTAAAGGATGCCGTAAACTACCAGGAAGACGGAAATGAGTTTTTTAGTTAGTCTCCAGAACAGATACTCGATCAATGAACGTAAATGGTTAAAGGACTTTGGAAACGGAATCGATTTTAAGACTTTATAAACTAAAATGGATAAAACAGAGCTTAAGATTCTACAGCTCAACGTTAACGGAGGGAAAAACAAAAGGATACTGTATGGTAACATTTATAGAAAACTAGACCCGGACATAATTCTAATTTCAACACATGGCATAAATCTTCAAGAAGACAAGATCAAGAACTGGAATTACTATGTTATAGCGGCCAACCTGACGAAAGAACTACAAGACGGGACAGCTTTAGCAATCAGAAAGGATATTGAATATAGAACTGGCAAAGAATTGGACGAAGCCTACATCGCAGTGGAGATTAAAGTGGAATTGACCAAAATCATTATAGCAATGGGATACCAACCACTAAGGAGAAACTAACTGCCCATTTAGAACTTCATCAGAATTTTTAATAATAGGTTACCAGTGTTATTTTGGAGTGACATGAACGCACACTGTCAAGAGAGCGGATATAGACGAAGAAACAGGATTGGCAGAGACCTCGGAACTCTGTTCGTTAGAGGTATCTGTCAAAGACTTGGACCAGACTACCCGACCTACGTGAGGGAAAATGCAGCCACTACACCAGACAGCTGCTTGGGCAATAACTATCTTCCATATAATTACTATATGACGCCAGAAGATATCCCATGTAAGGACCACGCAGCGACTCTGCTGACCCTTAATCAAAGCACGAATCCTTATCCAAGGGAAGGTAACCAAAGTCTTTTATAGAGCAGACGGGGAGACATACAAGAGAGAATTAAGCACATTTTAGCCGAAAGAACTGGACGGCGCATCGCAAAAACAGATAGACGAAGAACTAGAAACTATTAGGAATTTGATAAAATGGCCGATAGAAAAGCCATCCCAAGAAACAGCTACTCGACGATTAAGACCTTGACCTGGTCTCCAGAGATGATAAGAAATCATCGACGACTAAGGGAAATTTCAGGCAACATAAGGAGAAACGGACAAACGAGGGAGCTGCTCAATGCAATAAAGTGGATAAAAAGGATTTTTAATACGGAAATAATAGAAAAACAAAATCAGCACTGGAATGAAACAATCCAGAAGATTGACGATGACACACTTGCAAGAGAATTTTGAAAAACAATAAAACAAATGAAAGGAAAATCAGGGGACAAGAAGATGACCCTGAAGGATAATCAAGGCAATAAGATAGAAGATATTGACGCAATAGAACAATTTTTAACATTAGTGAAGAGGAAAGTCAAGACTTCGGCAGGGATTTCGAATGAAACATCACAAGACAACTCGAACTAAAGGCAGACAGGATAATCCCTTACACAAATTTAGATTCAACAAGAGAGACCTTGGACGGTAACGATGCAAGAATTACCGTCCAAAAATTGAAAAACACAATGCCAGAGTTTAATTAAAAGGCACCAGGTAGATCAAAGCTCACTAAGAGGCACTACGAACAAGCGACGGACAAAAAACTGCAGGGAATTACTTCAATATTTAATGCCAACCTTAACACAGGCTACTTCCAGAAATAATTTTAAGTAGCCAAGATGATTTTCATACCCAAAGCTGGCAAGCTTACTAGACGAGTGGAGAATAACAGACCTATATCTCTAGTCGACTTCATCGGGAAGGTGTTCGAGAGAATTATGAGCACTCGCCTCAATGAGCACCTGGAAGCTAGTAACCTTCTAAGTAAGTTTCAATTTGGTTTCATAAAAAAAGAAGCACGGAGAGGGCCCTTGCTGTCATAACAGAAAAAATAGCTAGAGCAAAAAGAGAAAAGGCTAGCGTTGATATAGTCTGCAGGGATGTGTCCAAAGCTTTTGACAAAGTAAGGACCGAAGGAATGCAATATAAGATATTGCAGTTACACCTAGAGGGCAAGATGGAGAGACTACTTTGCAATTACATAACCGAACGAAACGAATTTCTGAAAATGGGAAACTACCATGGAGATAAATTCAAGAAGGAGGCTGGCCTTCCTCAAGGGGGGTGTCTGAGTCCAACATTATACTCTGCATATATCTCTGACATTCCTCCGCCAGCTAAATACAAGTGCCTAATTTGAAGTTCGCAAATGACAAGCAAGACTGACATCAGAAGAAATACGACGGATTAACGCTTATGAAAAACACTGGAATATCAGCACCAACAGGAATAAATTTAAAATCGTACCAATGCACAGGAGGAAACTCAGCAACATTTTTATCGAAGAAAACAGATACGAATACACAAACGAAGCTACAGTGCTAGGATTGACGATTGCGAAATGAGGATACACCCAGCATGTGAGAAAAAGAGTAGAAAAAAAAGAAGAAAGAGACTCGGGCTACTATTTAGACTCAGAGCACTTAAAAGAAAAAGCAAGAAAAAAATTTATCAAGCCTTAATCCAATCAACAATGGTATACCCAATGATACTATTGTATACAATCTCAAAAAGCAATGGTATCGCACTGCAACGAATACAGAACAAGGCCGTTTTGTTAACCACGAACAAAGGAAGAATAGACAAAAGAAGACAGCAAGATTTGCATTGCGAAGCAAGAATTCAGCAAATCAACAAGATTATAAAGAAAAGGGCCAAGAAATTCATCCAAACCACGCAACGCGGGATAGGAGAGGGACTAATGGCCATGATCACCCAGAGACAAGAAGGATGAGCAGGTAGAGATTTCCCCACCTTTACTTCAAAGAACAACGATGAAGAGGACGAAGTGTTCATGTGATAAGAACAAACAGAGGGAGTAAGTAAACCGAGTTAGAAAAAGCTAGAAATAATAAAAGAATCATAAAAAGATAAACAAGAAATGGGTATAATAAAATAGAAAGAAGAAAACTCTATACCAGTGAATGAAAACAACTAAAACAACCGTTTGAACGCCACATACATCAACAATAACAAAGACTTAAAAACATGACCTAAAACGAACATAAAGTATAAACCTGATACTCAGGCAACTATTACTATTCATTTGAATTATAAACTATAACATTTCTAAATGCCAGAGATTAGCATGACATCCACGTATACTTTGCATTCAAATGCACATCTTCTACTTC
Source organism: Ceratothoa steindachneri (assembly GCA_963969495.1). NCBI lineage: Eukaryota > Metazoa > Arthropoda > Malacostraca > Isopoda > Cymothoidae > Ceratothoa > Ceratothoa steindachneri. The sequence goes on from OZ018331.1 coordinate 47,228,536, forward strand.
CTTCTTTTCCATCTAGATTTTCTTCTATCCTTCACACTGAGCTTAAAACAGCATACGTGGGACAGGGGCTCGAGAGATTAAATGAATAGACAGAATGTAGTACACACCGTAGTTCGGATTTCACGTAAAGCTGTAGGTCCGCCGACCACCTTGACCTCTTTTTAATCTTCCACACTACTACAAATTTTGCTATCCCCCCTTCCCTTTCCTCTTCCTCTCCCTGCCCTTCTCCCTGTCTCCCTGTCTCCTATCCAGAAGTCCAACAGAAACCTAGAGGGAGAGGGGAGACTGGGAGAGTCTGGTGCCCTCTCCCCCCTCTGGTCATCTTAGGATAACCGGAGGAGGAGGAGGAGGGGCTTGACGATCTATTCTATCTCACCTTGCACAGCTTTTCTACTTACTTAATTCCATTTCTGTTCATTCCCAGAAGATGACCTAACATGGTCGAAATACATCTAGGAATAAGAATGTCATACGCGGATGTTTTTTCTCGTCTCGAAGACCCTGTTAAAAGATTTGTAAGAAATTTTAAGAAAATAAAAGTTAAAATTAATAACGCTGCCACAGCTGTGGACTTCAATAGTACCTGCATACAACATGTTCTTTTACCTAATTATATATATAAATATATATATATATATATATATATATATATATATATATTTGACCTGAAGCCCGCAAGAGTATATCCGCAAACGGAAGATTACCCTTACATTCTCCTTCTCGATTAAAGTTCAGGGAGGGGTTGTTCGCAAGTTAAATCATGACGCTACTTATTCGATGATCACTGGTTTCTCTCACAAAAGTTTATTCCTGAACTGGCATAAATGGGTGGTTTGACAGAGCGAGAATTCATGTAGACCTTCCCCTCGAGAATACCCATATAGAAGTGGTCAAAGCGGACGGCAAGTTTTGAGCTAATTACCACGTTGCTAGTTGCAAATACATTTTACCATTGAGGCGCCATAAGGGTGCTTCCTTCGTATAGGACTCAAGAAGCTGGCAGGTGAAAAGACGTTGCGGAAATATAGTCATGGAAAACCTTAGTCTTTTTTTCGGTAATGTATCGGCTCAACATAATGTTCTTTTTTGAAAACTTTAAAAGCTTTTAAACAAGTTTAAAAATGTAAACAGGCTATTGAGTTTAACAAAGTTTGCCTTTAACATTACGCCTTCCAAAATATACGTTCAGTTCCCAAACGAGTAGCCTACATAATCCCAAGATTCAATGCTTTCCGTTCCTTGAATATCTCGCACGTAAAGATCACACTTTTCAAAGGATATTCGCTTGGAACTTATGCTCTTCTTGCACCATTCTCACAACAACAATGGAAAAATCAGAAAGCAGCCGCCTTTTGATTCATCCGTATAAGTAGTAAGCCACCATATATTTGTATGGTGGCCACGTCTACGTGCCGTTCCAAGGGAACAATTTCATAAATCTCAGTTAATAGTATCTAACCGAATGACAAATAGAACTTCTCAAATTTTAGTCTCAACTGTGATTACCGATACATGTAATTGTATATCAAGGAGGATTGAAATCAAATCAATCATGTAAAATGTACAACGTATTTTACGATGGTTCAAGTTTATCACAGGGCCAGATCTTCATTCTTAACTTCGTGGAGAAGCCAGCAATTACATGACCATGGAGGTAGTTTTCTTCTAAAGCCCTAACTCTGTTTGGCCGCTCAAGACCTTCGTTGGAACATAAGACTCACCGTCCTTAGGGCAGATAAGTAAGTTGTTTATATCAGTTCAGATACAGATGAATACCTCTTCAATGTGATTAATATTCTCAGAGAAAACAATAAGAAAAACATAATCTATCTCTCTCTCTCTCTATAATCAAGAGGTAGTACAATCTTTGATAAGCATATGGCAATGTAAAAACACAAGCCAAGCAACAAATTTCCAAAGATAGCACTGGTATTCGACATTTTTGCACTCGTATTTTTTTCAACTGATTTTTATGTAGTTCAATGCGTTGAATTCAAATCTGGCATTTTCTTCTAATCAGTTCAAATTTGACTCTTAAAAACTAGAAGTCTTACTTGTTTATAAATTATTCTCACGAAATATATTCATTATAATTTGCGAAATGTAATAGCCTCTGATCATATAATTACAAATTTTGAGTATCATTTGATATTATTGCATAGCATGCAGCAATCATGATTATGATATACTCCATCATCTTACTGAATCATATTTGGTAATTCTAGATTTTATGGATGTAGTGTGACGTCACTAGTGTATATAGTTTGAGTGATTAGATTAGTGAAAAATCTACACTTCTCTATTCTAAAATGATTTTATTTTATATAATTTACTTAATACCAATTTATTTCTTAATTATATTTTCTTATTTCAGAAATTTTTTAAAATGAATACAAAATGCAAAAAAGACCACAATAGGATTTTTTATGCTAGGGGCAAGTAACATTGCCTGGACATCAATCGAAAATAATGTCATTTGTGAAAGAAATGTACCAGGTCTATTTTGGAATCAAATTACGGGATCAAGATGTGAACTTGCTCCTCCTTTCTGTTGCAAGACTTGTGTTGAAAATCTAAGAAGATCGAATAAAGATAAAAATCAATTCACTACTGATGAAGTAGCGAGAAGGCAAAGATCATGTGATCGATTATTATTTTTGCCTCACTGACAAAATAGGTAATATTTTTATTGTATATTTTATTATAATATTATCTTAATCGATCATTTTATTATATAGATTGTATGAGTATGTTATATTTTGTAATTTTTAACTTTTAGTCTTTGTATTTCATGAGTGAACAGAGAAAACAAGCAAGATGATCTTCCAACTACCAGACGACCAGTTTCTCAATCCCGAGAGGTAAGCATACCAGCATCACCTGTTAATTTGGATATTTTTATAGACAGTGTTGGTGAATATAGAGAGATGAACATTACCTCATCATTTATGCTTTCAAGTTTAGCATTACACCTACCTAATCCTTAAATCAAGCACAAATAAACGACTTGACAAGAGACTTGGTTCGATCATAAGAGTCAGCCGCATTAATTGGTTCTAGACTTTAGGAAAATAATTTACTAGCTCCAGGAACAACCTATTACTGGTAACGCAGTAGACATCAGGAGAGTGTAAAGTTTTTCTCCGTTCAGGAAAATACTATTCTAGTATATTGCAAAAATGCCAATGGATTAATTGAAGCTATAAACTTCCCCTAAAACGATAGAAATGGAGACTTTTTATAGAATCATCATCCACAAGTTTAAAGGCTGTTCTTTTACATATAGGACACCAGGCAATGTCTTCGCCACTCAGCCCCTTCCCCATCTTCCCCCTGCCCTGCGGGGTGAGCTGGCGCTTTGTTCTAAGATTAAAATTTAAAATCTAAAAAAAAGAATCCATGGTAAAATTTTTATATATTTTCTGAACTTCGCCAATTATAATAATTTTAAAAAGGAACTTTAAACTAAATTTGCCCCCTTTTAAAATATTACGTTGTTAAAATATAGTTATAGAAGATATATATAAAAAGAAATTTTCTTAATTTTACCATTTGTAATTCTTGGGGTTTTAAAAAATTGAAAATATTTCGATACTTATATTTATTTCTGAACTTCACCATTTTGTTTTTTGATATTATAAAAGAATTATTAGAAATAACTTTTAAAAAACACATAAGTCATAACCAAATAAAATGAAAATATTATTTAACTACTCAAAAACATCCCCTTCTTAAATTATAGTTAGTGAAGTGATGATGATGATGATAAAGCATAATCTGTTCTAGTTGCACTCTCTTTTAAATTAATTGAGAATTATGAAACCATGAAGAATTTACTAGATGTTCTGAAGTTCAATCTTGATCAATAAAAGATTTCGGGAGATCTAAAGGTACTAAATACATTATAAATGCCATTTATTTAAAAAAAATGATTTTTCAGTAAAACATTATAGTCACTTTATCTAGAAACAGTCATCCTATTTAAATTAATCTCATTTTAAATAAGTTGCATTTAAAAGTCTACAATGGCATCTCTTATACATAAAGTTTACATTTACATTGAATTTCCTACATTTTTTCTGACTTCAATATAGTTTTTAATTTCAGGTCATGTCTTTAATACTAGAAATGCAAGCTGGCTACAGATAATATCCCTGCTTCCTCTGTTTAGAAAGTAGTAGAGCCGACGAGCAGCACTATGAGTAACAGAAAGGGCCAGTTAGACACTTTTTTAATCCTGGTTCTCATAATGTGATTGATATAGTAACCCATAGTCGATCTTAATAACATTTCACTTACGCCCCATTCACACAAAATTAGAATTAATGAGAAGTTTTGTAAAGGCATTAAAGTCAGAAACCCATACATTTCCTTTTTTAGCAAAGATAATTTCAAAAAGTTAGTTATGCAAAATTAACTGCAGGTATTTTTGATGTCCTCAAATAAAGATGTGGATGAAAGCCCCTGGTTTCGCAGAAGTCGAGTGATGAAGGAAAGAATGAGACCATTGTAGAAGGTTTAATAGAAAACTTTCAAAACTTAGGAGTGATAATGTCTGTAAAACTTCATTTTTTTAAGATCGTATCTTGACGATTTCCCAGAAGATTGTGGAGATCACAGTGAAGAACAAGGGGAAAGGTTCTTAGAAGATTGTAGAGATTACTGTCAAAAACAAGGGCAAAGGTTCTATTAGGACATTAAGTGCATGGAGGAAAAATACCATGTTAAATTGGATATCAATATGCTAGCAGACTATTGTCGGTTTTTGAAAAGGGATTGACCAGTAGAAAAACCCAATAACTTTTTTTATTTTCAGTTAAAACAAATTATAGCAATTTTATCACTAAAGATAGTGTTCTATTTAACAGTTTATTCCAAGTTTTACCTTTCAGAATAACCTAATAGATATAAGATATATTAATATTTTAAAAAATGGTTGTTGTCAAAAAACTTGACCTGATTGAAAAAACTAATGCCACACTTGGATTCAGCGGAATCTATTGGAAAAAAAATTGATTTTTTTTCCAAACGCAGCACTGTATTATCAGCAAGAAACTCTCAGTCACCTACTTCTCTGAAAAGAGATTAAAAACTTTCCTTTCTCACTGCGTTTTATCTGCATACCGCTTCAATTCTTCTTGATATTTTATGTGTATAGTTGCTGTTTCCAAACCCAGTTTTGTCGTTAACAAACTTCATACGATACCTAGTTTGAATATAGACATATTTCATCAATTTTAATGAGCTTTTTTTTAAATTCTAAATTTAAACATCTCATATCAGTGAAGAAAAATTATTTAAAATCTTTTACGACATCCGAAAAGCGAGCGTTAAGAGAGGCGGAGTCTTCCAGAAAGAAATTTTAAAATTTGTTTTTCAATTAAGAGAGCGGGAAAGCTGTTATTTGTAGAGAAGTTTAATTAGAAACAAAACTATTTCTGCATATTTTCAAAAGATGAGTAGAGAATGTATCTTTCTTAAAGTAAAGTCTTAATATCACTTACATTGAAAAAAAAATGTACCGAGGGAACAAATTGTTTCCCAATTTAATAAAATTTTGTTTTCGATAATGTGAAGTGGAAATTCTGTCAGGTGATATCATGATAATTATATTTAAAAATAGGAGGGATGAATTTTTTAAATGTTCCATAGTCAATTTTATGTTTGGCTTTTTTTGAAATGCTGACTTCTTAATGTCGTAGGTCAGGTAAACTTCACTAACCTTCGCTTGCCCGCCCTAGACATAGGAGGGAAGTCCCTTTTAAGTAGGGGGGATATTCGAGTGCATGTATTCCGTTGGCCGACTTAGAAAATAGATCAATTGCTTTTTATGTGGTTCTGGGATTTAAACAAGAGAAAAACAAAAATCATCTTTACTATTATACAAAAAAATAACAGAATGTAACAATAATTTATACACTATGGGAAAACTAATCGCTCAGCATAGGAATTAATTTTGAATGAAATGCTTCGACACGAGCGCTGAGTAGCACAATATTTACCCGAGCGTGAACGGCAGGAGATTAGAGGGTGGAGCTTCGTATTTGGAATACGTCACGCCTCTTCAACGGTGATGGAGAAAACGGTAATAAGCTTACGATTTTCCAAGAAGGGTGAAGAGGCCTCAGGTGGTGTTTGAGGGAGGATCTTTGCAGGGCACGGAGTGAAGCGCGTATTCCAGAATAAGCCCTTAAGTCCATGCCTGACGTAGTTCTGAACAACTGGTTTCTAGCCTACGAGTCTTTAGAGTAACAGGTAGTCGCGTATGAAGGAGAGCGGTATCTTTATGGTGGTTCCAATGAATCCTCTTGATTACTGCTTGTATTCTGCCTGAGCAGTGCCTGCCTCCTGGTTGAATACTAATTTGCTCTTTCCGCGCTGGGAAATCTATAAGCCTTCGCCGTAAGCGATTTTCTTTGCCGTCGGAAGTGGGTCCCACTCCGATTCACGACGCGGCAAGTAAAAGCATAGCGACCTCTCACTGACTTTGGTCCCGGGCTCTAGCTAGACTCGTCTCGCTGCGTTATCGCACCGGAAGTTTACCGAAAGAGGCCGGTTGAAGATTCGTCCGTCCGTGAGATACCCCCTTGGGATTCTTAGTCTGCATGAATTTCTCTCTCTCTAACTCTTAATTAACCTGTAATAATTTGTATATTGGAATAATTATTCATATCACGTAAGTTTTAAAATCGTGCGAAAAAAATAAAAATATGTTAGTCTCATAACTTTTAGACCTGACTGCATTTATATATATTAATAGAAATGTATATATTATAATATATTACATATTAATACAAACAGATATAAATATATATATGTATATATATTCTACATGCAGAAATAAAAGGGGCCACTAGGATACTGCATATTTTATATTTGGAAGATTCATGAATCTATTGTGTACCTTTTCGACAAAAAATAAAATGTAAATAGGTGTTTTACATGAACGAATATACTAACCTTTAAATAAGATTTAATATATATTAAGGAAAAGTCTTTAATATATACAATTAAATCAGGTAATTATAATACAAGTTAGAAAACAAAATTTAAAAATATAATATAATAAACAAAACTATTCCCAAACTAGCAATAAGTATCATAACAATAAATATTAAACTTGGAAACAGTTTTTTTATTAAGTCAAAGAAAAATTTATTAAATTAAAATGACATAGCTTTTACTTGCAACTGTTGTTTTATTCAACATAAATCAATAGGCAAGCGCATACTGCAGTCGACAACAAAATAATATTCCACGACCATATAGTCTATCAAAAAAACAAAGTACTATAATGGCTCAAGGATCCACTGCAGCTTTATTTTATGTTAGATGTGACACAACATGATACAATCTTACCCAAAGAATATGCAATCGTGAGAATTTTGTTTCTTCTTACCTAGATATGTTTCAGCCTGCAAATGCTGAACATACCCAGACGATAAATTTAATTCATTTTTATTCTATTTACATCTGTTGTACCACCACCTATACGCCAGATTTACACAATATCTTGTATTTCCATTCATTTTTATTGGAAAAAAATCTAGAAGGTCTGATCATAAATTAAAAACAAATTATACAAGACGATTCTGGTTAAAAACCCATTCACAAGGACCTTATAAAAATGAAAACATGCATAAGAATTTACTGTGGTCTTGACATAGTAATTATTCTGGTATATATCGGCTAACAAAGTGAATCTAGAAGTCACATTCTAAATGAAGGAAGTTAGGTTAAACGTTTAGGAGTTTTTTCAATAAAAATCATTTGAAGTGTTTGGAGAATTTTAAGGAAGTAAAATGTAAAATAATGAAAATTGGAGCATAATTTCTGTAATGGGAAGGTTATGATAATCGTTATATTTATAAAACTAACCTGATGCATAATTTTTGTTTGTATAGAAAGGCAAAAAAACAATAATTGTAAGCGTTATTTAGAGTGGACGTAGGTCGTATCGGTGTTTAGATTCGCGTTTTTAATTTTAAAGTAGAAAGATTCCAGTGTTCTTCATTGACTTTCTGTTTCGATGTATATTTAATTGAATTTTCATCACAGGACTGTATATGGATCGGGTGTTCGGTATGGGGGGTAAATGATAAGGGAATTTCTTGTTTGGTAATTTAAGCTTCAGTTCTATTGCTTACCGCAAAGCGCGCGCTAATAGGAGTATGTGAAGTACGTTGCGTGACACATGAAGAAACCTCGGGTTTATAGGGATTTGAAATATGGGTCGAACATTCATAGCGGAGAAAGTGTGTTTTAAAATATGTGAATTCAGAATATAGAAGCTAATTAAATAAGAGGTCCCACATGGGGCAGTGGTATGATTATATTCTCTTTAGCGACGGTGTAAGAGAGGACCTTAGGGTTAAACTTTACATTGAGAAATATAAGAAGAGTTCGTTCGCATAGGCTTAGCGGGTGTCCCTTTTGGCGGAGGTAATTTGAGAGAAAGATACTTTCTTGGTAAACTAACATGTAGTCAGATGTCTATTGGTATCGTGTGAGAAATTACGATGCTTAATGATCCTCAATTGAAGTTGAAGAATGGTCTTATTTACGTAGCTCGTATGGCAGCCTGAACAAAAGAATTAAGGAAGAGTAACCATCTCTGTTTTACCCACTATGCCAAAGCACTAAAAACTGCGTCTGAGATTTCTTAAAAACTACATTCTCTGTATTCAAACTCACACATTTCTGACAAAGAATTAGCTATTTTGAATTCGTGTCTCAATATTCCTGACCAGGGTAATTTGGAATCTCGATATATTTCAAAACTCACCCCTAAACTTAAGCACCAACAGTCCTCAACCACCTTAGTAGTTATATGAAATTTAACAAACTAATTCCTTTCTAAACAGCCATCCAAATTTCATTTATAATTAGTTCAGTTTAATTATTTTCCCCAAATTGTCACATTCTGCTCTCGAACACTATTAATACAGGGATCCATACCTGGTAAGCAAACTTGCACATGCTTATATTTTGTTGGAATTGTTCTTTTTTTACCATTTTCTCATCTTTGTAGGCCAATTAACTGTATTTTATTTTTCAGTTCTAGTTTGAAATACGTATTTAATTAGGTAATTTTGTAAAATTGGCTGAAAACTGCTGCTGATAAACACAGTAGATGCACGAAACAACCAGATATCTTAAATAAATGTTCTAATTCGTCGTTTTTGGCTTAATCTTCATACTTCTCTTGCACTTCCTAATGAATCGGCCCATCAGCTCGATATATATATATATATATATATATTTATATATATATATATATATATATATCAGTTAAGCTTGCGAGAGATATTTGCTGTTAGCACTTAATTCATAGGACTGATACTTCGAGTGCTCGTTGCTTCTTTTGTAGTCAAAATTCAGTCATCGGTGTGGGAGTGGATTTAAGCTTCCGAGCTGAGTCTTTAAAATGTGTTTTCTTTCCTTTGATTATTTTATATTAACACGTGTAAGGGTTTATGATATTGTTGCGTATTTGATTCTCTCGCAAAGACAAGTATACTCTCCGAACTATTAAGAAACAAAGGGGCTTTGTATTGTGAATTTACTTAAAATTATGGTTTCAGAGTATTCATTCAATATTAAAGATTAAAAATAATTGTGTTTTTAAAGTAATCATTATCCCTGGCTAGAAATAATCCCAAGGAACCTACAATCTGCAACCGTACACCATCTGTGCAGGGGAATACAGGCTAACAGGCAATTGTTAGTTTTCTCACAGCTAAGAGAAAGTAGGGAAAGTACTATAGACATTTGTTAGGTCTCCCTTTGGCGAGGAGCAACGTTCGCAATGTCGTATATACACGTTCAAATATGGCAGTATTAAGCTCATTTCCCAGTGCGAAATACACATGATCTCTTGCTGTCATTTACAATACATGGTTGAATAGTCCTTTCTAGAAGTGTAATGCATTAACCGTAACGATTTTTGCCGTGCACCGAATCCTAATATGAATCCAATAAACTACTGTAGGCTTCATTGGAAGACTGGAGTCATGTTAGAACGATGGAGACATTTTCCTATTTCGTCTTTCCGGAGAGGGCTCAGAGAAGATATTTAAGGCTCAGGGTTGTAGGAAAAGGGCCAATAATGTCGACAGATACACAACAAAATTGATCATCGGGGGCTATAAATCGTGTGAAGGGGGATTTTTTTTTGTAATTTAGCTTTCTGGCAGGAGGTGAAACTTCTTCCCTAACCTATAACATCCTTTTATCATTTTCCAAACTAACCAGTCAAAATTTATTTCGGAGTAGACCAGGTTCCTAAATGAGTTAAGATGAATTAACGGCGTTGATTTGTTTTGAGCAATGGAACTACTTTTAATTTGTTTCCAATCGTCTAACAATTGCTGTAGGATTGGTTTACCAGTATGGTTTAAGATTAAATTATATTTGAAGAAAAAATTTACTCAGATTATAGCTGTTGTTACACTACACACTAGGAATTTCCAGATAAAATTTCTCATATCCTAAGTCCAAAGGACGCCCACCATTTTTTTCCATGTAGTCAGATGTTGTTTCTTGTAGCTCTTTGGTGTCGCACCCCAGATTCTTTGGATGCCTGTGCAGAGATCTAAGGTAAATCTGAGATGACGGACATCAATTAACTACTTCCTGCTCGGTATGTGATTTAACATGTACTCGCAGGTATAGGAGTGAGTGTAGCGGTAATGTTAAAGACTATCATCCCATCCGGGTGCTTCCCTGAATGTGGTGCCCATTTTATACACGAAATCAGACTGATAAGCTTGGTCTCCAGTCTCATATTGGTACTAGCAGAGTCATCGTAGAGTTTGTCGGTGCTTCTTCGTCGTTTTCCGAACATCCGCGTAAAGTGTACACTCATACCAAACACTGCTCTATTCTTTCATCATAAAACTCATCTCAAATCCGCATGTGCGAAGGTCTCCCATGACCGAACTACGCCATCATTAAATATTCGAAGAAAGAGATCCTTTTATTATTTTTTCCCTATTAATAGAACAATTTTAATGTCGTAAGCGGTTGTTGTAAGCATCGTTCCCCATTTATGTCTTGCAGAGCTAAAAAGAAAGAGATACCCATGGATAAAGAGATGAGGTGCCAAGTTCTTCGTTTGCTGGATGATTTATATGGTTTATTCTCATAACAACAAAGATGCTTCTCTCCAAATTTTTTGTCGGAAGAAAACTGTACACGTGCCCGTCGCTAATTGCGAATGAATAGGTAAGACTGGTCAACCAACCTTTTTCGAAATTCTAGTTGCATTAGATTCTTTTACACATTCTTACTGTCTTTGACCTGCTAAATTCAAATCTGAAAACGGTTCGGCTCTAAATGTTCTAGTTTTCATGCAATCCTGAGGTTTTTATTCTAGCCATTTGTGGTCAGATTAATTACTTACACGTTTCTGTTATTAACAGAGATATTAATATTGTTTTGTTTTTCTTTTCCAGCTTATCATGGCTACAAAGAGACGTCAATGTGTGAACAAGCCGGACGTTTTGTATCATATTTGTGGATGCTTCACGCTTATTCGTCAAAAGCGTAATATAACATCATTGGTGACTCGTGTTTATAAAACGAATTTTGGACATATTGTTGGCGACCAAGACAAGAAATTTTCCCACATACTGTGCGTCAAAACTGCAAGCAAATGCTGTGTAACTGGAAAAAACGGAAATGTAAGGGTTTAACCTCAAGGAATTAGGGATGCCACTATACAATCTAAATGACTGGCGATTATTTCTAGATAGTTTTGAGCGCACTTTGAGGTGTGTTCTACTTTATAATGGCAATGTCTGTGTAGCTGTTGTAATAACATTTTCTGTGTATTTACGAGAGGAACATAATGACATTCAAACTGTGATTGACCTACTAAAATCCTACGAGTACAACTAGACAGTTGTGTCGATCACAAAATGGTTAATTTCCTCGTAGGTCAACAAAGAGGATTTACAAAGTATCCCTGCTCTCTTTGCATGTGGGACAGCCGAGCTCGAGCAAAGCACTGGACTGGAAGGAGTGGCCCATACGTGAGACTCTGGAAGAAGGTATGCCAAATAGTGTCAACGATCCATTTGTCAGTCGAAAAAATAATTCCCGGACTAACCTTGACAGGACTTTGGCAATTATATCATTCGAAGGAGAATGTAAAACAACATAAGGGTTTCAGATATCATTAGAATCGGCCAAAGGAATATGATGTTATTTCCAAAATAAAATAATTCCCAGGCTAACTTTTGGAGGACCTTGTCAATTATCTCATTCGAAAGGGAATTTAAAACAACACAAGAGTTTCAAATTTCGTTGGAATAGGCAAAATAGTTATGATGCTACGGCCAAAATAATATAATTCCCGACTATCCTTGGGAGAACTTTGACAATTATATCATTCGAAAGAGAATCCAAAAAAATATAAAGAATACAATTTTTTTTACAATCAGTCGAAGAGTTACAATAATATAACAAAATCTAAAAAGCAAAATGGGGACCGACCGGCCAACCGACATAGTAAGATGTACTGTGGATGCGAGTAGACCTGCATGGGACTAAAAAGGTCATTGATTGCCGTTGTTTTGTGGGCAAGTTTTTATGGTCGTAATTTATTGAGTTTAGTACATTTTTTGGACACAAAAAGATGATTTTTTATTCGGTTACCATATTTCTATTTCCTAAATTATGGAATTTTAGTCAAGCTCACATCCCCTAGTGGTTGAATTTTTCTATTTTGGCTGTTTTTATGACGATTTGTTGCCTAAATTTTAAAGTAATTCTTCGGACATGGTATAAGATTTGGGAGTTTTTTCTCTTTTCATTTTTTCCAATTTTCTTTTCTTTTCATCTCCCTTGTGGCCTCTTTTATAAGCAACAAATATGATATCAAAATATCGAATTTTATTCAATTTATTTAATTTTAAACACTTTATCATTTTCTCCGACATCCGAAATCTTTTTAGCAGAAATTATGCTTATCCCATCAACACGCTTATAAGTAAACTCTCTTTCTAATTTTTGTAAGCACTATTATGTTAAAATACCCATTCCCTTTTATCCTGATATTGCTCCTATATAAATATTTCGGGCTTATGGCTATAGCGTCTTGTTTATTCAACACGTTCTCTCGGAATTTCCTTCTTTCCGGTTAAAAGACTGAATCTTAAAAGCTTTACTTTCTATGCACATAAACGCTCTTTCGAAGATTAGAACTTTTTATTGGTAAAAGAACTAATTTTAGAGCATCACGCTCCATCCTTAATCTCTATAAAGACTGCAACAAAGAGCTCTGGAAATTCCCTCATATGTAAATATACTCTTTACGAAAAAAACAATGATTTCTCTTAGATAGAAAGAGAAATGCCCATAGAGAGGGGTACATTTTTCAGAGTGGAATGGTTAGTTTTAAGCGGAGGTTCTCTTTAGAGATACTAAAATTTGAGATGAAATCAATTAATTTCGCACGCATGAATTGATGACTACGTTCTGGTAGTCATTAGAGATAAAAATATACTCCTTTTCTCAATGGAATCTATGGTTAGGTGAACTAATATGTTGAAATTTAAATTTGCTTACATAAGAGTTGTGCTCATAAACCCCGTGAGATAGGCTAGGTCTTGTTTGTTCCCTATATTTACATGCATAAACTTTAATGCATTTAAATTTATTATTTCCTTGTTCTCACTGTTCATAATGAGATACAGGTTATTCACATAAATAGCATTTTTTCTATGCTCACGTGGCACGTGAAGGAAAATCTCTTAAAACCCATTTTCGGTGGAAATCCCTCTACAACTGTACGCAAAGGTTTATACAGAAGTCAGGGAGTTCACCTCCACAAACTGACTCTAGGGGAAAACGCAAGATACCCAAGAGGACCGAACTACACCAGATAAATTAGGAGGACACCGAGATTTTTGGAGGATTAGCAAATGAGAACAGCCGAGATTTCCTATAATTCGTAGTTTTCCGACGATCAATGTATCAACAGGCACATCGATATTTTCGACCGCTACAGTGCTCGACAAAAGTTTAGAACAGGTGCGTGCAGACAAGTTGCAGCATGATAGAAGTGTCATAAAAATATTAATCCTACCTTTAAAACTTTGTTGGGCATCCTTTGCGTTTCCTGACATCTTTACGGCGTCGTGGCAAGGACATAGCAAGATCATGTAGGTATAGCATCCCAAAAAGTCATAGTTTTCTTTCTCCAGCTTGGGAAGAGTGCTGACGTCTTTCCCTTTTAACTGCCTCGAATTCGCCATAATAAGGCCACAAACACTTCCAAACTACAAAAACCCAGTCAGAAAATGGCATCGATCACATGAAGACAACAGCACAGTCCTCTCACTACCGCGGACAAGCCGAAACTGATCACCTGCTGGCAGGCTGAGCGGGGAAACTGAGAGATGTAGTGACGTCATGCAGCCGGCCCAAACATCTGACTAAATTAAATCACACTCATCTATACCATATATTCTAAACATAAGTTTAGTCCACACCGCTCACCCGGCCCAAACTTTTGTCAAGCCTCAAATAACATTTGTCTTGCGTTATATCTAAAACCTTTCTGTCTATAATTTTTCACTGTATAATTCGTTCTTTTTAATTAAAGGTTCCGATTTGGTATTCGTTTTTGTACCTATCCCTGACCCTTGTTTCGTTTACCTTCCCATTCTTTTGGAGATAAGAGTTTGACTGGGTTCTGAAAATCCTGCCAAATCTGGGCTGAAAGTGAGTTCCATTCAAAAAGGCCTTCGACATGGTAAGGATAAGGAGATAAACTACAATATCTCAAGACTCGGTCTAGCCTCCAATTTTTTAAAGATCTTTCACAGCTACCAAACAGAAAAGGAGAGTTACTTTATTTTAGATAAGGTTAGGCAGAATTATTTTATACAAATATGCATAACTGTCGTTGTATGACATTACATTATATCAATACCATATTATATCTATGAGGGAGGGACTAATAGCTTGAGAGCGAATCGACAAAAGGGACGGAAAACCACGAGTTTAGCCGGGCTGAGTAGCGAGAGAGTGCAATGAGGTCAGGTAAATTATGGACAATGGCAAAGCTCAATGTTATTTAAAGAGGCATGTACAAAAATATAATTTTATTTACACAAAAATAATGAGAAAATTGATGGGTAAAATTACCTCAGAGAATTAACGGACAAATTCACATTAGTAAACGAAGGAGGGAATTGTAGTTACAAATCAGGCTATGAAGTTAGAACTTAAGGTATTCCAGGAGGAGGCTTTTCAAATGGGGGGATTAACTCAATTGGGTTACTGAAGAGGGGAGAGGGGTTTGCTTACGGATGTCTTCTGCACGTGAGGTGAGGCCGTTCGGAACTTCTGAGCGGGGATTGAAGTTATGACGGTTCTCAAAAAACAAGGAGGAGAGGGGTAACTTCCGGTCCAGGGGAGAGTATTTCGGCTACCCAAAATGAGTAGGGCTTCGACAGGAGTTGATGAGAGAAATAAAAAAAACACTTGGAATTACCTCCTGGCTGGGGCTAATTTCAAATACAGAAAATAGTCCAGCTGTCACTTTACTTTGTTGCTAGCACTTGACTTGGAACCATGGGGAATCTTCTGGGATCTGGGCGAGACTTCTCCACTCTGTGTCTTCTCATGGGAGTCGAACACTATGTCCAAGGCTCTCCCCAAGAGGGGTCAGCGGGAAACAGCCCTATTGTCGATTGGCCTCGAATCTTCTCGCAGAGGCTATTCTAGTCTGCGTAAAGGTGAATCGTGGGGGACGCGGTTCTAGGCTACCGCTTGTGGAAGGGGAGGGGGTAGGTTTACCAATTTAGGCCTAACCTGGCCTTCTCCAGTGCGTGGAAGTTCCGTCTGCTCAAGAGATTCCACGTAAGGTTCCCTCACAATAACATTTATTTCAAAATAGCTTTTAAGAATTTATTTTGATCTAATGGCTTACAATTCAACTCAAAATCAGCTAAAAATCTTCATAAATATGTCCATATTTTGATATTTTCTACGCCATACGAATTCACCCAAACACAAATCTAACCCTGAACGATATGTCCAACAACGGCCTTTTTTGGATGTTTTTAAATTTCCAGGTACACTCAATTTACTGAGTGTTATATGCTTTGGAAATCACCTTGACACCATAATTGATTGTTTTATGTTTGAACTTATACTCGGGAATATAGGTAATATGATTGTACACCTTTTAAAAAACACTTATTATTGTAGAGTTAGATGAAATGCAAACAGAAATACATCCTTCTAAAGTTTGTCGATTTCGTATTGGAACAGCATAGAAGTAAACCTCACGAGTTTCTCAGTAGCCTCCATCAAATCCTCCTTTTCTACGCAAATGTATCGTTTCATTAACTTCAATGTTTTGTGTGGCCCGCTAATTTGATGTTTAAAAGAGCATATCATTCGCATACAGTTACCCCAGGTAATTGTTCTAGTCCGCTGACGTACGTTATTAATCTCTATCGCAATCTAAACTTTAATTCTAGTTAGCCCTTTGATCTAGACGTAGATAATCGCAACTACGGTGAATAACAGAAACAATCCATCCTCAACCGACGTTCCTTTCATCACAGAAATCTACTCGATATAATTGCGTTTGAACAACGCCACTGCACAAATCCACCACATGCTTACGGTGGCATAACTTAGATTTGGTATTCCTGGAAAATGATGACGGCATCTTTCTCCGTTTGAAATTCAGTCAACAAATTGAGATTCAAAACTGCATCATCCATAGTCGCGATTCTGAATAAAAGATTATTTCTATTAGTATTAATTAAAAGATTATTTCTATTAGTATTAATTAATAATTTCAACTAATTATTTCAATAATTATTTAACTAAACCTTAAAATAATAATTTCTCTAAAAAAAATGATACATATTTTTAATCATCTGGAGAAGTATTTTTTTTTCTTTATTTCATGGCTTATTTGCATAGCTATTTAATTTTCTTCCTACTTCTTTCTTGAAATTTCCAAAGAAATCGAAATCGTGCCCTAAACTCTAATGAATATTCTAATTTCTTAGAATATTTTGTACAATTTTCATGAAAATAATCGATTATTCTTAAGAAATATAAGAGATGGCATTTAAGTGTCTTATTTTAGACGCTACTAAATGAGTTTACTGATATTAGCTCGTAAATTAGTTATTTTCTTTTTTTCATGGCTTATATGCTTCGCCCTTTAATTTCCTTGGTATTTTTTTGAAACTATATCTGGTAGGGTTCCAATACAAAAAGTAGCCTATTAAACCTGTCTTAGAATGCCCCCCTTTTTGTTCTAAGAGTGCTTAGGGTGCTAATATATTGATATTTTAATATCCTAAAAGACAGAGCCGTTCCGAAACACGTAAGGATATAGAAAAACGCACAATAATCCCAAAATAAACTTATATTTTAACTTTAACCATTGAATACACAACATCTAAACATTAACTACAGCAATAATCTGAATATTATCATAAACAAGAATTAATTAAATTAGATTGACCCTCAAAAATTTGTTAATTTCTCTACACACAACAATAATATAAGATTTAGGCTTACGGACTCTACTGGAATTTAAAGGCCTCAGAAATGTTATTGACTCATGACGCGTGCCGTCTGGCCAGATGTTAATGGGCGAGATCACACGGTCGTTTTGGTGAGGGTAGCAGCAGGGGGTCCACACGGTATTGCGGGGGGGGGGGTCTTCACGGACGAGAACAATTACGGTGCTTTATGCAACACCAAATAAGTCGTGGTCTCTCTAGCGAGAGGGAGTCGAACTTGGTTCTTAAACCAAGTTATCTTGGAGTGCGGTGTGACCACCGAGTAATGAGCTCAAGGGGGAGCTTTTCTCCAACGTTACTCAATTCCTCATGGACGAGGACTGAACTCGGGGGGAGGGTCTTCTTCAAGGGCGAGGATCGATGAGATGGGGTTTCTCTGACGAGAATAAGTTGCTTAAAGTTCGGTTTGGTAACCAGGAACTAGCTCGAGGATGAGCTTCTTCTTAGTTCCAGTCTTCCTCAAGGGCGAGTATAACGGAGGGGGGTTTCTCTGACGAGAACAAGTTGAACTTGCTTCCTCACCAAGTTAACTTATGAGTTTGGTGTGGCCACCAAGTAACTGGCTCGAGGGAAAGCCTTTTCCTTCTTCTTTTCTTAATTCCTCAAGGACGAGGAATACCCCTGGTGTTTAAGATGCACCAGGATATGAGGAGTCTCTCTGGTGAGAGTAAGTTGAACTTAACAAAGTTAACTTAATGTTTGGTTTGATAACCAGGGACTAGCTCGAGGATGAGCTTCTTCTTAGCCCCTTAAGGTAGGTAGCCCTACCTTTCTTGCTGGGTACTTCTTGGCCTGGCGACCCAAGTAAACTACCTCTCCAGTCTCGGGAGCTCGGTTTTTATCCGAGGACTTCGTCACCTAGAGACTGACGTATACTACCACGATTTTCCTCAGTGTTCCTCATTTATACCTCGTCACCCCACTGGGGGAGTGGTAAGGGAAGGAGGGGCTTGAGGACGGCCCCAGGAAAGTTCTTATGCCCAACGGTTTTTCCCACGAGTCTTACATCGGCTCCTCGTTAGCCTTCGAGCTTGGGAGAAACACGTCTCCAATTTCTTATTTGACGTGAAACTGGATCTCACTCTCTTGGGGGAGATCTTACATTTTGACCTTTAGGGTCTTTCATGGCACCGAGTTGTGCCACGCTGCGGTTACGCTTTTGAATCGCCGATGCTTGGGCCGGATGTCTTTGCGGTAACCGCCTTGTGACTGCACCACGAGTGAATGGAGGGGGGGGGGAAGTGACCATTTCCCTACAAAACCATTACAGTATATTCATTGGGTTATAATCTTTCTAATTTTGAACAATTTTTGAAGGTCCACGTTTCTTAATTTGTCTTCTTCTTTAATCTGTAAATTGAAACTAGAAATTCAAGTTAGCATAAAAAACTCATTTTATTCCTTCAAATAATGCTTTACTTAATTAAAGCTAAATGATATTGTTCCCGATTTAGTACTTTTAGTTTTGTGGTCACACTCAGAAATTTCTATGAGCGTGTATCGATCCTCTACAAATCTTCTTTTCATTTATTCATGGGGCATAAGCGAAATATTCACTCTTTTTTAACTTACTAATTAACAATATCTTTCACTTGGCAACCACACCCGAACCATTTTCGTTGCAAAGCCAACAATTGCGGCCACTGCCCATTCCCCGCTGCGGCATGGTGGCTATTAGTCGTACTCTATCAAGGAAAATCATTAGTATTTTCTTCATAAGAATACATATACAAAATCCCTTGTTTTCCTTCCTTCTTCAGAGAGGAAATTATACCTCTTTCCTTATCTGCTCTTGAGTGATACAATGTTCTTGTTTAATAATGATTTGCCAAAAAACTAGATATAAGTTTTGGTTTGTTCTAATATATTTGATTAACTACCAACCAGTAGTGAAAGAAAACCCGAAATGGTGTTAGTCGTGGGTCCCACAAAGTGTTTTATTAAGCAACCCTATCATCCCTTATCTATTTTACAGTTTGAGCTGTTTCCAACTGACAAATAAAAAGTTTCTCTTTTAACTGTCATGGATCAAAAATATTTTGTTGAATAGATGAAACGAGACTTATATGAAAGAAGAAACGCTAGTGAAGCAAGGCTTAGGAATAAATAAATCTCAATGAAATAATCCTTGTTAGCGTGTTCATGTTTAAATTTTGTCCTGCAATATTGTAATGAATCCCATTTTTATTTTAACCTACAGTATATAGTTTTACCAACATAAAATTGTGTCTGTCAACTTTCTGACTATTTTATCTCTATATTTATCTATTTCCCATCCTTTATGCCCTGAAAATGCAGAAAATCTCTAATATTTTGATGTAGGATGTTAAAAAGCATTTCCGCATTTAAGTTAAATTTTTATCCCTTTAGATTTGTCAAAAGTGTAGGTTCTGAGGTACTTTGAAGCTTGTTCTGCACTATAACATTTTAGCTAAACAAGATAGAGCAACAAAATAGGCACGTACTATTTGGGATTTGCTTTGTGTGACCCCGAAACTGCTGGTACTTTTGGTCGATTTCAAGACAGAAAATTTCAAGCACCTTGCAACACTGCTTGCCAAAGGTCGCATTAGAATTATTTTCTTTGAAATCAACTTCCTGCCACACTATAGATGCTACTCTTCAATCTATTTTAGTTTCATGACCGCTATTTAGTACGAGTTTAGGTTTTTCATGTTAAGGACCTTTTTGAATCAGAGATAAGCTGAAAATACAGTTCAAGCTTTGTAATCATTTATTTAAAAATAAATCAAATTGTTTAAGCATGACTGAAGTTGAAGTAGCAAGCTCTTAAAAATGTATCTCAATCAGCAAATGGTGAATTGTACAGTACAAAATTATACTTTACGATTGGACCTACGAGTTTAGGTTTTTCATGTCAAGGACCTTTTGGAATCAGAGATAAGCTGAAAATACCAGTCAAGCTTTGTAATAATTTATTAAAAAAAATATCAAATTGTTTAAGCATGATTGAAGTTGAAGTAGCAAGCTCTTAACAATGTATCTCAATCAGCAAATAGTGAATTGTACAGTACAGTAAGCAAAGAGTCAATTTTATACTTTTGTATAAAATTGTATGGACGATTGGAGCTATATATACTTAGACCTTAATCAAAGAAACAGTTCAAATCTCACTTCTCGTGTCCTTGTTACAGTTCTTCAAAACCTAGGCAAATATCTCTTGAATCAAGCAGGGAAAAACTAACCTCAATCAAATTTTTCGTTGAAGATTAACTGGCTTAGCTTTTTTTAACTTGACCGTGTTTCTCATCTTCCAAAACACTTAACTTTAGTTCTAAAGATGAATTATAATAATTGAAAAGGACTTTGGTATTATCACATCTTTTTTTCTAACGCAATTTGTTAACCACTCCACCCTGACCCATATATGGCGAAAAGTTTGCATAGAGGTTTTATACTCTTGATTGTTAGAACATGATACAATAAAGCAGGGCCGACTAGCCTGAGTATACTGATATGGGGTTCATTTTCGAGATTGGATTAGCTATATTAATTCAAAAATGGGCCATCTAGAGCAAAAACTAGTTTCATCCACATTTTTAATCAAATTGTTGCTCATTAACCCCGTTCACAAATTACTTGAAAGAACATAATATTATGTAATTTATTATATCATACATAAGATATTTTTAAAAACTGTTGGAAATACGTATTATCATATTTCACTCATAGTCAGGTAAGAATTGTGAAAAATATCACAAAAGAAAACACGAGAAGCAAAACTAATAGGGGGCTCAAATTTCAATTCATAAATATATATCCAAAACCACTACATGTATGAGTGACTTAGTTATTTAAGATCGATACTAATCGAATTTGGCATTTTTAATAGGAAATTTTATTACAATTTGTGGCTAGATATATTTCTTAATCGATAAAAGGATGAATGTTGGAAATTCATTTAAATGTTAAGATGAAAGTTTAAAATTCGTTAAAATTAGCGTAAGTAGCTAAAGTGACAAATCTGGTGATATTATATTTCCCTCTTTATAGTATAGATATTCTATTTCTTACACCTGTCAGGCAGCACTTTCCTTTTCACATTGCAATAACCCAGAATTTGGTCCTGTTTGTCTTAGTTTTTCTTAGGTTTGAAAGTTTAGATTTCATCAGTT